>JAHZNJ010001061.1:0-14113 GCA_027744475.1 Lepidocyrtus cf. sotoi NNG-2020 | reverse complement strand
TGATATTATTTTTTCGCAGCACAACGCACACTCAAGTTCATCATTCTCTTTATGTTTTCTGTCCAAGATCATATATTTGTTCAGGATTTCATTCTCCATAAGAAGATCTGTAAATCTCTTTTAAACGTACGCAAAGCGCACAGTACAGAGTTGAGTCAAAATTAATTTTTTGCTTGAGCTGCAAACAAAAAATAGTACAAATACAAATTGCAAAGTTTGTTGTTGTAAACTTTGGATGAATATGAGTTGTGAGGGAATAGTGAGATTATGTGATGGATCTGATGAATGAAGACGAACAGATTTGAGTTAATGAGTTGGGCATTTTCACTTTGTTTGTCAATAATTTGAGAGTGACGTGAGGTGACTCATCTCATTTCAATACAGGAAGAAGAAAAAACTTTTGCCATTTGAATTATCTGCAATGGAAGCGCAGTGACATTCTCTCACTCATACACTTCCATTCATACTACAATACAAAACAAAGTGCCTTTTTAAAAAGCTGTGTTGAAATTACAAAACTTTTATCTGTAACAAAAAAGTGATTAAAATATTTTTTCCAGTTTATATGATGATGTTACTGAATTGATTAGAACAGAAGATATTTGTTTTTCATTCACTGACAAGCCAAAATAAGCCAAAAAAGATTTTAAAACAAACAAAGAAAGCAAAACAATGAGCTACAAAAGGGATTATCAAACTTCCCGGAGGAGTACGAAGAAGCAACAGGATATCCGCTTGCAAGAGCTTCACAGGGTAATCAAAATTCAAATTCCGACATTTCACAAATCATTTTTAAAGATATTCCCGAAGTAATTTTGAGTAAAAATCATGCTGAGTGTTTATCTTAAATTTAGGACTGGTATCATGTATTCGAGCGCTTCAAGCCCAATCGCAACGGTGAAGTTCGCCTCTCAGAATTCCGTCGTTTACTCTCCATGCCAGAGCTCCGCACTTACATCCCCGAAGATGCCATTGACACAATCCTACACCTCGCAGATAAGGACAACAACGGAATGCTGAATTACGACGAGTTCCTGGACATGGTCGTTGGCTACGATTACATGGCAAGCGATCGTCCCTTCGTCCGTTCAGCTTTAAGAGCTGCGGCATTTACAGTCGTCCCGAAAAATGAGAGAAGGTACTTAGCAGAGTACACTTGTTGCCCTCCCCCACTTTTCATGATATTTGTTAGTTTAGTGGAAATTGGAGTGTTCCTCTATTACACGATACCTCTAGTACAAGAAAAAGGTTGGATTGGAATACAAGGGCCGGTACCCTTCGATTCAGTCTTGATCTACGACAAAAAACATGGAAGAAGGTTTTAATTGAAAAATTAAAATCGATTTGGATTAAATTTGGGGCGTTTTAAGACTTACTTTTATATTTTTCTTTGAAAATATTGTAGAATTGGCAGGAGATGGAATTCCCCCTCTTCCGAGTAATCGCATTTGTCGTCCTAACCGGCAGCGATGTAGGTGTCGCAATCTATTCTCGATTAGTGCAGGGAAAGGAGACCAAAGTTGGCTACGTAGCTCATTTAGGTGGAGCATTAGCTGGGCTTCTGGTCGGAATTAATGTGCTGAGAAATTTGAAAAGGAGGAGATGGGAGAAAGTCGTTTGGTGGTTTAGCTTGACTCTCTACGTGATTTTGATGATTGCTGCAATAGTCTGGAATGTTTTAAGTATTGAAGGATGGTTTCCGCCTTCGAGACATGGATATGATCAGAAGTGGTATGAGTATAGCAGCGAGTGAGGATGAGTATTTAGCAAAGGGAAAGATTTTCGAAGATGATTGATATGATGGCACAAGAAGAAAGAACAAAAATTACAAGTAACTCATTTTTATGCAGAACTTTCATACGAGTTTGTGAAACGTAATAAAACTCAACTCAAAACGCGCATCAATTAGAATATGATAGAGATTATTATTATTAATTATTTTATAAAAGCTACAGAAATTTTTAAATCCACATTTTTATTACGTTTATATTTAACCTGTTATACAATTTGATACAATAATTATTTACCTACCTAATTACTTTATATTATACGTTATATAAAGCTCCTTACAATTTACAACATTTGCAGAGAAGAAGAATTATGTAGTTTTATCTAATTTAATGTAAAAGTTACGAAATCGAAAGCGTATTAAATATTAAATACTTTTGTTACATACAGATACAGTATTATATTGTGACGTACTGAGCATTATTTAATTGCGCAATTTTATAGGCCATCCATTACGTTGCATTACATACCACTATGTATGAACGTGTTTCTTACCTGCGCTTGATCTCGTTTTATCTCCAGTTATTAACGTAAAAGTAAAATATTAAAATATTAAAATATATGTTATGGCATGATATGGATTTTTCGTAAATCGTAACATTTACCAGCAAAATTCGATTGATTGCTAGTTTGACAAAAATTTGAACAACTTGAAAAATCAGTGACGCCAGTTTTCTAAGGAAAATGAAAAAGCGTAACCCAATCAATTGAAAACACAACTTTTTTTGTCATGTCTTGTACCAGATTGTGAAAGTGAAATACGTACCTACTTTTACTGTGGAGAAGAATTTTTATCGTTATTTTCAGTATCGCTGCTACTGCTGATGAATCAATTTTCTTTTTATAAACTTTTTCAAGGTCTTAAAATAGTAGGTATGCATGGTATGTAATGTAACTGTAACTATGTACTAGGTTGAACTTGGACATGCAGAGCTTTGTTCATATCACCGAAACGTTTGTTTGCCTCGTGACTTGCCACTAATGCCGTCACTGTGACTGTGACTCTGGTTAGTATTCTTTTTATTACTTTCTTTCAATAACGGCAGCAGCTTTTTAATGGAATATTAGATTGTATTACTCGTATTTTCCTACTATTTTATTATAGAGACTCAATTAAAAACAGAAGCCATTGCCATTATTAGAGAGTCATTAGTAATTTGTAGTCAGCTTTTACTTTCTATTCAAGTTTTTCAAACAAAGAACCAAAACTCGCATTTGAGATGGACGTTCTTCGTCAGCGTTTACGTACATTTGGAGAGAACGAAGTTGTTTCTCCTTTACTCTGGCATGCCTTTCGCTTAAGCAAAATCGGTCATTGGAAGTTTCCTTTCCCGTTAAAATGGGATCCAATACTTTCCCAATTCAGTGTAAATCCCGTCTCTTGGGAAAACAAAAGCTGGACTTTTGTTGTCGTCCTGCAAATCATTGGGATCGGGACATTCTTGTGTCCTTACCTATTTCTGTTGAATCTCTACATAGGAGATTCTTCTGCCGGGGGCTCCTTATCTTACACGACTGGATATCTTCTGCTGATTATCGCTACCTTATCAATCGTTTCAGGTCAATGTGGATTGACGCTGGCTTATTACAAGAAAGAATTCGCTTTATTTTTCAACTCGATGATAAACTTAGCAAGAAAATTACGAAAATCTCGTAAACCTCATTGCCAAATTACTTTGAACTTAAAAGATCACTTAATTGGTGCTGTGGCTCTCTACATTACTTTAATTTTTATAATCTTCCCGTACACCGCCGTTCCAGTAGCGATCTATGCAGAAATGGACCCTATCGCGTTCTTCTTAAAGATGCATTTCCATTCGTTTTATTCTTTAATCAAAAGCTCTTTAGCGTTCCTCATTCCCTTCCACATTTTTGTGACTTTCCCCATACAAATCTCGACTTTAATAGTAGCGAGTCAAATCTACGGCTTTGTCCTTTTGTATATGACAACCACTTTAATAATTTATCAAAAACTTTACAAAATTATGAGAAATCTTCCTCAAATGGACGAACGTGTAAAGTTATACAGAATATTTTACGTCCTCCACCAAATCTATTTCCATCCTGCTTGCATAGCAAGCGGAGCGTCGCTAACTGCTGGGTTCATATTGACAATTATGCTGGCCATTGTGGGCCTTCAAGGTTACGATAAATTTCCTTTGCCCATTTACATTTATTCGGAGTTGACGGAATTAACTATTTTTATTCTAGTTTCCATTTTATTGCCGACAACGTTTGAGGTTTATGAAGGCAGTCGGTTGATGATTAAGGGGGGATGGGAGAGAAGTTTGAATTTGAAGAACGGGAAGGTGAATACAAGTGGAGGTATGCCAAGGTGTAAGAGAATGCTTATAAGAAGGGAATTGAAAGCGCTAAGGCCAGTCTACTTCGGATTTTATAAAATGTTTAAGTTGACGAGGGAGTGGGGCGCGGATTATGTGTATAATATGATCGATTCCACCATGGATTTTTCGCTATCGTTTAAACTTTAAGTAAATAAATTGTAAGCTTCAAGCGTTTTATATACAAAGAATGCAATAAATAATAAATACTAGTTTTCACAGGAGAGATCATGCAGTAAAGTTAAAATCAATCATGGTAGAATAATTATAAAGTTTTTCAAGACAGGATGTTTTATTTCATAGAAAAATAGGAAAAGAATTTTTCATGCAATGAGAACCTCGAACCGTTTAAAAAATACTATTTGCGAGGTAATATGAGATAATGCCATATTTGGCGAATTACACAGTGCTCGATGCGCGGCTGTACCTCATGTTGCTTCCGCTTTTTCCATTGTTCTCTAAAATAAAAATAAGTCATTATAACAATTAATTAAAGGTTAAAAATAAAAATAAATTAATTTCAATTGACTTCAATTGAAATCATTTAATAAGTTTTATTTTTATTACCAAATGTTGGATGAAGAGAGATGAATATGTTCAAGGCACGATGATAGGTAAAGAGAGCATTGTAATAAAGCATTTTTCCAACGGAAGCTGAAAGCATGGCGAAAAACAGCATCAACTTGGCCCCATGTTCGTAGCAGTTGTTCTCCCCAAAAAAATCTGGATTCATCATGGAGCGCTTATGAGGAAGCTTTAGACCGAAGCTTTTCAAAGCCTTATCCTCATCGACGAAGTAGAGACAGCGGAAAAAATACTTCCAGGCCACGTAGGGGACTCCTTCACTCAGGTATTCGAGGTTTCATGGCCTTATCTGCAATCATCTCTTGCACGGTTGAGGCGAGACCGTAAACGCAAATCAGGGTGGTGGCGGTGTTGATCATGTCGCGGATCTTTAATTGAAAATCAATTACATTAAAACTTAAACTCACCGGAATGAATTGGATATAGAGTTAGTTAAAATTACCCGCAAAAGAGTTTGACAGTGCTCATGATCACCGCGGAACAAACAAGACCAGTAGGACTGCTCAGGACCAATTTTAATTGACAAGAGCATCCCGATCATTGTGAAGGCAACTGTTAAGACTATCTCCGTCCCCAGGCCTAAGCCTAACCTGTTGACTGTATNGTTAAAATTACCCGCAAAAGAGTTTGACAGTGCTCATGATCACCGCGGAACAAACAAGACCAGTAGGACTGCTCAGGACCAATTTTAATTGACAAGAGCATCCCGATCATTGTGAAGGCAACTGTTAAGACTATCTCCGTCCCCAGGCCTAAGCCTAACCTGTTGACTGTATCGCCTGCCATGACACATCCGAGTAGAGGGAGAGCTAAACCGTAGCCGAGAATGTCGATCAACTGCGAAAGCACAAGAAAATTATTACTTATAAATGTTAACCGATTTTTACTTTTGAATTGTTGTTGAAGCTTTGTACTTACCCCAAATTGCAAAAACATCCAAGAAATCGTTCCCATTGAGCATTTATCTGAAGATATTTCGACGCTGTTGTTGGAGCCGCCGACGAGACTGCTTGAACTGGGTAATGGACGTGGACGCATCTTTCTGGGGGAACGTGATACTGACTGAACTAGTTTGTCGTTATTGTTTCCTTCGCAAGAATAATAATATTTAGTTTAAGTTTAAATGGAGAGTGGATCGGTCGTGCATAAATTATGAATTAAGCAAACTATTTATCATTTTCTTCATGTTTGGAAGCAGCTCCGTTTCTTTAAATCTTCAGAATTGTAGTTGCAGTATAAGCATCTTTCCATAATCATTATGCAGTAAATGTAACGGTTTTTCTGTTCAATCGCCATAGGTTTCATTGTCGTTACGTAATTACTAATTGGTTGTATAATTACTAACAAAAGTGCATAAGTGCAGAGTGAGTGGTTACTTGAACTCTACATTCATATTCGGTTTAATCAATTTTATGTGTATGCGTGGGTGGGTGGGTAGATGGCTGGCACTAAACTAATTATCAGCATCAATGATGGACTTAATTTGAACTAAAATCACCACGTATGCAATCAGCAATGTAATGATCTAAAAAATACAAAATATTAACCATTATAATAAATTCAATTCCACTGTTTGATACAAAATTGTTATTCATCTCTCTTCGAAACATGACTTACGCCAGACGCTAATTTCCTATCCACGTCGAAAAACCCACTCCCAGACAGTTTCCATTCCCAATTATCAATCAATAAATATAAATCTTGAAGATCTAAAGCCTCTACTGTCTTGCAGGGACCCATCTGAATCACGACATGTTTCAGTTTGCCCTTCCATTCTGAAAACTATTTTTTAAATTGAAAAGAAAAATCATTACGAAATATGCAACTTAACTTTGTGCAATGCATTTCATTTGAGTACGTCAAATGAGTCATAATTCATTATAATTCTTCTCACTCTCACCTTTTTCGATAACCCCTGCCCCACTTCCAAAAGCCAGAAATAGCAAATCACGATTACCAACTCCGCTACATCCCTGGCAATTCTCATTTCGCTTGCGGAATCGCCCAAAGTGATTCTCGCTCCGATCGCCACAAGTCTCATAGTCCCTCCCGTAAATAATATGTAAATTAACGGGGAAATCGTGCATTCCGATAATCTAAACAGCTCTTGAATATCCTCCAGCTCGTCTATAAGACTAATTTTAAACTCCCTCGTTAGTTTAACTTTTTCTTTGATTAGAGAATAAATTTTCTTACAATACTGCGCATACGTCCACTGCAAGTTATACAAAGTTCCAAGAGCCACGCCATACCCGCAATTAACGGGAAGTACGTAAGGTAGAACCATGAATACTATTAAACATACCGTAAACGCCACCTTTCCTATTGGTCGAAGCCAAGATTTTACGAAGGACTCCCCCAAAGGAATTCCATCCACGGTTGATACAGTAAAAGAAAGGAGGAGGGCAAATAAAGTGAAGAAAAGATTTAAGGCATTCCCCCGAAAATACTTTCCTTTCCACCAAGTCTTCACTGGAACTCTTTTGTAGAGACCTTCCCATAATTTCGAGAATTTTCGAGCTTGAAATATGAAAACAAAGCGGGTGAGAATATTTGTAGCGAGGACTTGAATCATATTCACTCGAAACACAACTGTGAGCAGCTTCCTTTGGTTTCCGTCCCCGAACGCGCGCCAGATATCCTCATTGTAGTTCAAGTGGCCGTCTACTGCTATTATGGCGGCCACAGCGACGTGTGTGGTGAGGAGAAGGGTGGAAAATGATAAGTATTTGGTGAAAGAGGGTTTACCCCAGGGGTGGTCAATGAGAATTATGCCGTAGAGCCAGCCAACCCAAATTGGGAAGACTAAGCCTGGTATAGCCATTTCAAGATAAGCCGGCACGACAGAGAATAAGATTTAAGCTCAACGTGTCTTGCTGTTAAATACGCTGATATTTAGTACACAATTCTGGTTTCACTATTAAAAATAGTCTGTTTTTAAAAATATCGATTAGCTTGATAGAAAATGTCAATTAATATTCAATATTGTATTTCCGGTCTACTTCATTTTTGTTTTCAATTTACTTTGGTATTGACTACCAGCAATTAGCTTAAATATTAATGCAAGATATGAAAAACCAAATGTATCACATCACGATATTTTCTCCTGTTCTGTTAAGTTGGGGCAATGTAATACTTTTCTTGAATTCACAAGAAAATTAAACGATAAAATATACGAAGCGAATGTACTTAATAATTATTTGTTAATATTAACTGTATTTTCTTTATTAATTAATTTATATCATTATACATTACTTAGGTAGAATTGAGTTGAGTTTAAATGTAAATCAGGTAGGTAGGTACATATGATATGCATTTTACTCTAAACTTTATATTAGCTTTAGATAAGATTATGGCACACACGCCACGTACGGGTTACCGAAATAACCCTGATGACATTTGCATACGGGCGTGTGCCCAACTACCAAACACTCCGCGTGTCTCCCACAAATTGAATGTGCTGAGTTTCCATCATCGCCTCCACTTCCACTCCCAACTCCAATAAAATTAACAGATGAGCTACTCAGCAGGCCTTGTTCCTTACACGGATCAATACATCTGTTCTTGGCACAAATTTCACTTTGTTTACAGTCAACATGTTGCTGGCACTGTATTATACTTCCTCCACCTGCATTTCCATGAACAACACCTCCACCTCCTTCATTCCCTCCATTTATGACGCCTCCAAAATTATCCACTGCTTCACTGATTCTTACACATTCTATTGAAGGATTTCCTGTGAAGCCATCAGGACAGCCACAGACTGGTCTTTCCAAAACCAATCTGCAAATTGAATTCAGACCGCACATTTTTTTGCAAAGGGGATGCTCGCTGTCATATCGGTCTTGATGGAATGATTTCGTCTTCATCGTAGTTTCCGATCCTGAGGACAAAGCGGAATTTGATATTGTTATGACTGACTGCGCAGATATTCTTTGCTCTTTTGGTACAAATGGATAAGAAGAAGATGAGCTGATTGGATCATAGTTATGACTTGGATAACCCTGTCTATTAACATTGTCGTAAGCGTAATCCGTCAAAGGTCGGAGACTCGTTGGATAATACGAGGATGGATAAGCATCCCTATCACGACTCGTAGTTCGGAACATCATTAAATGATCATCCTGATCTCTACTGCTGCTTGAGATTGGTGGGGGATTGTGAGAATGTTGATTATGAGGATTGAAATGAACGTTGTTGTTATTGTTATTGTGGAGGCGGTTATTGTTATCCGCACAGACAATTATGCCGTTAACGGAGCGGCAATTTTCGTATTTCCCCAGGGGGTCTGTGATCCGATCTACATAACCTCCGGAATTGTGATGATGAGTATGAGATGGCAAATCATTTCTTGAAGGATTATTCTGATTGTGATTGTAATTGTATACGTCGTAGGCTGATGAGCTAGAACCTAAACCCGATTGAGAATTGTGTTTTAAGTAGGAAGCTGTAGATTCCGTGATTGGATCGGGAAAACCTGAAGAAGAAGGATGATAACTGTGTTGACCATAACGATCTCGATCCATATTGGAATTGTAGTTATGATGATAAGCTTGGTTATTATTATGATGATGGTGATTATTATGAGGATAAGTATTATGGTAAGATGCACTGGAAGATGGAGGGGTAATGGGTCCACTGCTGTCATATTCGTAAGCGTAATGACTTCCACTTAAATGTGTGACCGAACCAGGTCTAGTTGTTCCGTAGGAGCCGGCGATAGGGCCGAGATTGGAGGAACCGGACATAACAGTTTTTTCATTGAAGGGGTCGTAAGTTGTCCCAGAATTTATGCTGCTGGAGCTTCCGCCCTGATAAGTGAAAGATGGAGAGGAACTTGAGATGGGATTCGGGAGATTATTATGTTGAGGGTAGTTATTATTCGTGCTTGGAGTAATTATTGGAATTCGATGTAATTCTGGTTGATTATTTTGATTGTTAAAGTTGGAATTGTGGGAAGGAGGCTGCTGCTGATGATGATTATTATGTCCGATTGTTGCTGGTCTAGAAGAGCTTGCCTCAAACACGTGTACGTAAGGGCTTCGTGTAGTAGTGGTGGTGGTTGAAGTGGTTGGAGGAGTGGTACTGGAAGTTATAATAATTGGTTGTTGACGACGTGTGGTTACGATGGAGGAAGATGATGAAGTGGAAAGAGGTTTTAGAGTTGTTTTTGGTGTCGTTGTGGAGGTTGTAATGGGAATTGGAGAACCTCTGGAGTGATGGACTAAACCAACATCGAAAGACGTCACGAATTTTGGCGTGGTTGAAGTTGTTGTTGGAGAAGATGAGGATCCTGTGCAGTGTGCATATTATAAATTTGTTCATGTAAGGTGCATAGAAAATGAGGGATTATCACTTTTTTCTAGTTTCTTAAATTGCATGAGCATACCATTCTCTGAATCAACTTGCTCCAAACAAGAAACAAAAGGATCGCCAGTGCCATCATTGGGACAGACGCAGATTGCAATGGAGCCCATTGATTTGCACTCCGCACCTTTTCCGCAAGGTGAATCTCCGCAAGGGTCTACACAATGGATGATAAAATTCAGAAAAAACCGGCTTTTTAATTCTGATTTATGCCAAAACACGAAGCACATTACCGTCAATCAATCAAACTCTTTTGGCTTGACTTGCAGCATTGCATTTTGCACTACTGAACTATAAATTTTGCTTTTTATTTTACAGTTTAAACTTGTTCCTGTCATCGTCGTTCCCTAAGAAGGGACTTGCTAACCTAAATCAATGAAGTAAGCGTGCCAGCACCTTATTTGATTTTGACGGTAAATGGTAATTATTAATCACGATTTGATAATAAAGAAAAGAAAAACGGTTGACTCGTTGTTTGCTAAATTATGTATTCTGTACGTACCTGCCGACGACCCTTGAGGTGATGGTAATGCGCTAACAAGCAAGTGCAGCGACGAAGTAATCACAATAATTAAAACGAGTTTCATTTCTTTGCCGGTTTTATTGCACAAAAACAGAAAACAAAAAAGGATAGAGCACAAAAGAAGAGCACCTTTTTGGTAATTGAGTTTGAGTATAAGTATTTAAAGAAAATGTGTCCCTTTAACTTGCTAATTTGCTAATCATGATTACAAAATGTGACGAGAATTTTTAATTTAAATTAATCTTCTTCGTCTATTAAGTATTTTCATTTTGATGGAGTAATCAGCTAAAAAAGCTTATTCTTGGTATGAGACACTGAAACATAATAACAATGAATCTAAAAAGCACCAACAAGAGCAAAGCGAGCGTTTGCGTTGTTTGGTTGCTTCTCTGACAAAGGAGTAGGTGTACTTTTCCTTTACTTACGAAGTTGATTTTTCTTCAGAAAGATTTTTTCTTGTGAGTTTTCTTCTCAGGATTCATTCTTCTCGGTAGCTTTTTACTTTGTAAGCTTTTCATGAATCATCGTATCATAATAAGAAAGAAATGTATTCACTCACTCATACACACAGCAACAATCAACAATTCAAATCCTTAACAATCACCAAACGCCTACAAGTACAAGTACAAGCGGGAGCAACGGCTACTGACGAGAGACCGAATAGGTATTAAAAAACCAAACCGATTACAATCATCTCATTTCATCTCATCATCTTAAGTTCAAGGTACGTGTAAAAGTAAGTAACGTACATTATTATCTTGTTGTTGTATAATAATAATAGTAATGATCAAAACTGCATATAATTCGTATAAGTTTATAAAAAAATATAAAAAAAGGCTTGCATGTAATCAAGAAAACCCGGCTTGAGGGAGAAGGTGTAGGCACCTGCCTTAAAAGGAATCATCACACACGGCAAAAATAGAAGCACTTGTAAAAAATAGCGTAATATTTTTCATGTAAAGTATGTGTCGAGATGAGATGTTTATCATTCTCGAAGTATAAAAATATGCGTAGTAGTAAAAGAAATGAGAATTGGTTGTTGAACTTTTTGTGAGGGACCTTATAAGGAACAGAGTATAAATTTTCTGTAGTAGTCGTCGTTTAGTCTTCTTCTGGCTTTAATTTTAAACATATTTTAATTTGGATTTGGTCACTTCTCTGACTGTCACTGTCAGTCATCCACGGATCATGAATCATGAACCTCGATAATAATATGACGGGCTGCTGTTTCGATGCTAATAATGCGACTATGCGACTGCTCCTTGTTCACTTTTTATCTGTCATCTTTTGTCACAAAACAATGATAAATTTAGATTTTAAATTAAAGATAAAAAATATAAAGTCCGAAAAAGTTTGCGTGCTTTACCACCAGCACTGTTATAATAATCAAGTCGTGTCGTTGTTGTTTCGTGACTGCATATTTATAAGACGTTTTATTAGATGCTTTTAAGATTTGTTTATGCTGTTTCAATTGTTCTTCTTTTTTCTTTTATTAAATTATTAAGTACAGTCATGATGATCCTGTATTCTGTGAAGGGATTTCCCCTAATTTGATATGCAATCTATTTAAAATGCAACAGTGTAGAAAGAAAGAAAGCAGGAATATGTCTTATACATTTGTACAGTTAGTTTTAATGAGGTGCAAAAGTACCTACTTATGAGTTACTATCGAAGGCAGTCTCGGTTTGAGTAGTCGCAATTTTTTTATGATTTGCAAAGCCATGTCCAAAGCGCTACAATGAACGGTAGGTTAATTCAATGATGTTTGATTTCAACTGATTAATCAAAATGTTTCTTCTTCTTGGTTTTGTTTCTCTTGATCTTTCTGAATTTGCACCTTGTCTTGTGTGAGTGAACACTGTTAAAAAAGCTTTAGTATATAAATAAATATATCATTCATGTACTAACGCGATGATATTATGACAGTTTCAGATTCAGATAAATTAAATATTAAGTAGGACTTTTGTGATAAGTTGCTTTGCTTTGCTTATTATGATTTTGAAAGTTTTTAAAACAAATAAAAACATGTACGTGTTCTAGTCTGTTTGTTCTTGCTTTTGCTTCAACAAACAAACATGGAAGAGCAATGAACAACAATGAGCAACAATGAAATACTTTAATTGGTTGAAAAACTGAAAACAATACCGGCCGCCGACTGCGACTGAGAGTAAAGCCTATTAGATTAGATCATCATCATTGTTAAAAAAACACGTTAGACAAGTTTCCCATATTGAGTTCATCAATTTTTCAGCTCGTAAGCTTTTACTGTGATTTTGTAGCAAAGGAAAAGAACCCGAAAAAAATTCACAAGCTCATCTCATCTCATCATCATGAATTCATGATCAACGAAAGATGCTTTTTCGTCACGCTTTAGGCTTTACAGTCTTTTCTTTTGCTTGAACCGTCGATCGCTTTTAAAGTTGACTTCACATATTCGCTTACTTACGATATTGTACCTGGCGAAATAATGGCACTTGGCCTTAGGTTGGTAAGCGTTACTGTATGGTTAAATTGTTGCTGTTTCTTTTCGGGTTCGAATCGAATTCGAGTAACTTTACATAACTTCAACAATATAATATTACACATTGCACCTTGCCATGCATGAAATAATGTAACAACAAAATAAATGCTGCAGAGATTTTTTACTAGTCTGCCTGGTCCCATGAAAAAATTGTATTTCGGCCAAAGAACCATCCTTCTAATAAAAGATAAGCATAATATCTTTTTGCACGGTCTTTACTCGTTCTTATTTTTATTACCTCATCGCATACAATAAACCAAAATGTAAAATTTCTTTTTACTAAAGCGTTTTGTTGCTTGTGTCGATGTCGACTTTTTAAAACAGAGAAGAAAGCTATTAAGAGCTTATTGCCTTGCGTTTACTTTTAAAACTGAGAAAGAGTAATAAAATAGTGCATGAGTGCAGAACAAGACGCGACTTTGCGGAGTCCTGTGCAAAATATTGTTTTCTCTGGTGCATTTTAATTAGTTTCGAAGAAAGGGGTGTTTATGTGTGCGTCCATTTCATAATAATAATAATTGTCTCAATTATATTTGGGTGGACGTATGTCACCAAGATAGACCACCACAAACAATCTCATATTTTGGCATAGTAAATTGAATTCGATTCAATCACTAACATCAACACAGCAGGTGTTTAAGAGTGCATTGCCCTCCTTTAGGGCATAATCTACACACACAAGCATAGTGTAAAAACTCCGCTTTTTTAAACAATTAGAATAGGTTTACGTTTAAGTTTAGAATTTTTTAGAATGTTGTCTCCAAATCCACAAAAGTTCTCAATTGTCATTTTCCTCCTCTTCTTCTCCACTTTTGTTGCGTTGTGCCTTGCAGGACGAGGTAATTGAAATTTCCCTGGCGTCTTCCTATATGGGTGCCATTTACCATTAGTGCTGTGCCTTTGCAAAATTTTTAAAATCCAAATCATTAATTTGAAAATGGCACTGTTATTTTCTTGCATTTGAATTTTAAAGCGCCACCATGTGAA
>JAHZNJ010001060.1:0-35424 GCA_027744475.1 Lepidocyrtus cf. sotoi NNG-2020 | reverse complement strand
GAGCCTCTCGACTCTCAACCCAACAACAACGGTGCACACAGCAAGTGGCTTTACAAAAACAAGAGGAACAGAAACGAACAGGATGAGCCCAGCAACAGTGCAGCAGGGCAACGGCAAAATGCAACAGAGAGAGAGAGAGAGAGGGGTAGAAACAGCGGAGGACACAAGTGACATTTTAAGTAGACTACTTTTGCTAACCCTCTCTCTTCTCTCTGCTGCTCTCCCAAGTGTTTTATAATGTTTATGTAGCTAAAAAAACAAGAATATAATAAGGTTAGGGAGGAAGGAATTAGAGAGAAAGATTTTGATTAAACATTCTATCAAAATTCTTTAAATGTTTAAGGATGTCCCTTGGGTGCAGGAACGGGACAGGCGGAGAAGAACGAAAAAAGTTACAAAAAGTCATTCTTGAATGGTAAAAAAGTACGCAGGATGCAACTGCATAACAACAGCATTGGTAAAATTTTTAACAGTTCTACATTTTAAGTTGAGGACAAAGATATACTTCCGTTTAAGATGGTTAGGTCTTAGGTCCCAATATTATATTAAAAAAACAAAGAAAGAAAAAAATAAATATATTGTAAGCTCGGTAAGTAAATTTTCCGAGTAAATGAGCGAAATTATTATTATTTTATCAGATTTGCATAACTTCCTACAAGAGTGCATCTTTGCATTCCAAAGCTGAGGCCATTCGTCATTCTAAAAGGATCTACTGCTGCTAACTGATGACGACTGTCATGCAGAAGTGAGCTAGCAGATGGAAATATTCTGTTTTGGTTCATTTTAAATCTTCATTAAAAACTCCTTGTTTTTATTTACTTAAGAAACATTCATTCCTTTCTTTTCTTTTCAACAGATAGTCTCCTCTGCTACTCCACCTTATTTTATCGCCACCACTATCACAGTATGGATCACTCCTGTGCTCCTGCTGCACTTCCATTAAAACAAAAAACTAAACAATACCAAAAAAACAAGACGTCTTAGAAGAACTCACATGAAAATAAATTCTAAATTTTGCTTTAGACAAAAGAAAGCACTTCATCTTGATAAGCTGGGCTTCCCGTCTGCGCTGCGTCCTCTGCACAGAAATAAAAGGAAACATTCTTTTTATTTCTTCTAACTTCCTTTTTCGGCAAATCTTCACTATTATCATTATATAAAAAGATATTTTGCTACCACCGTACAATCATCATCATCCTATAATCATCAGCGCAGCAGCGTTGTGTTGTGCCTGTGCCCACTATTACTCATTCCAGATCATTATTTAAGGAAGCAGCATAGCAGCAGCAAAAAACAACAAAACAACATTACAGAATCCAAAAAACTAGCCCGAATAACATTATTATACATTTTCCCTAATTTATTGCTAGTTTATTTAAAGTGGCGTACTTTTCTATTAGAACAATAACCAAAAATACACAACAACAAAACATTGACTTGACTTATTCTCCTTCTGCTCAAGACTTTCAAGAGATGTGAATAAAATGGATAGCTGAAAATGTGCATATTTTGCCCATAAAACGCATTCCTGTGAAAAACTACTGAGTTTCTTCCTCCTTCCCTTCATTTTGTCCAACCCATTGTGTACTTATATGTGCCCTTTTTTACTTTAGTTTTCGCTTGGAATAATTTTCTTAAAGTAAGCAAAGTAAGTCACTTTTACGGAAAGTTTTTCGTTTATGTTTATGGCGAATTGAGCATGCACAAGTGACTCCACCTCTTCTCCCTTCAAGCATTCATTCATCCGACTATAAATGTCCTGAAAGGAAAGCTCTGCTTCTTTTACTCTGATTTTATTTATGTCTTAAAAATAAAAATATTTAGGTATAAACTTTATATTACGCATAAGTTTATTCTCTTTACTCGTTTTCGTCTCCCGGTGGATGTTTTTTTTCTCCTTTGTTCTACCAAAGTCCTAACTCACGCATCAATCCATTTTAATACTGATTGTGAAACAAGCCAAATCCCATATCTTTTTATCTCCTCCACTTCCATTATTATATCCGCCGATCCTCCCCATAAAAAATCTTAAACTATCCATATAAAACGATTGCATAATATATAAAAATACTCTTTGGAGGAAGAACGAGAAAAAGAGAAGAAGAAGGTCTATTACCAGAACAAATCCATTTCCTTAATTCACTCTTTCATTCAAATAATGAATTCCATCTTTATGACTATTGCACAGTTTGCACTGCTTCATAGGCCATATAATTCCTCATATAATACACATTACGTAAGATTGAAATGGCAATGCAATGCAGTTAGTCAGGCAACGAAGAAGAAGAAAAAAAAGTAGCAGACGAACTGCCTCGCCTTTTTTGTGAAAAATATTTTATTCTGCTGCTGTTGCTCCTGCTGGTGCTTGTGTTGCAGCTGCTTACTTACACTTACTCCTTCCTACATACTTTCTATAAACTTCATTTAAAGTAAAAATGCTAATTCTATGCCCTTTCTATCCCATCTCAGGGATTCATTCCCATTCATAAAAACCTTAAATCCTTACCTTATAGGAACAAAATCCTACATTTATATTCATAGCCTTTTAAAGTTGGCATAATTTTTTTCAACCTATTTAGTCATGCAAAATCTCTCTCCATCTTTTGTACTCTTCCTGTCTGTGTGGTGCGTTGCATACTTTATATCCGTTTCTCTAGCTTACATTACTTACTTTACTACTTACTACTGCTACTATACCGCAGCTGAATTTGAAGTTGAAGCTGCTACCAACCAACCAGGCAACCAACGAACCAACTGCTTACTTAATGGATGAAAGAAGGAATTAAAATGAATCAGTCTTTATTCTTCCACCACGCCACTTAAGGGAAGAGCTAAAAGAAATTGTAATCCACAAAGCCATAAATACCTTTTACTTCAAACTGCAAACAGATTATTTATCAAGCCGGAGCCACTAAAACAGCAAAATCAACTTTATGCTTTAAGTCAATTTTATTGTCTTGAAGTTAGAATATCAGCTTACTTCTTATTCTTTCTGCTTTAACCGGATGCAGATGGTTGATATTATTATCTTTAAACAGACAAAGCAACATTTTAGTTTAGTATTATATAAAAAATGTGGCGATATTGCATTATCCCATTTAGATAGAAAGTACATTTTAGCTTACTAACAGAAACAGAATTGAGTTAAGTAAGTAGTGTGCGTGCAAAATGAAATCCTCAATCTTTTGTATTATTTCTCCACGCTTATTTAACATTTCAGAAACAGAACTGAGTTAAGTAAGTAATGTGCGTGCAAAATGAAATCCTCAATCTTTTGTATTATTTCTCCACGCTTATTTAACATTCCTGTTATATAAGGAAAATGCAAAATAAAGTGTCAGCAGATTTTCTTAAAGTTTCTTCAAGAAGAAGAAGAAGACTTGTTTGCATTTCCATCCCATTTCACTTCATCATTCCTTTTTTGCAATAATGTAACCAGAGATAGATCGAGAAAAAATGTAAATGACAGCAGAAGTTGTTATTGCAGTGGTAGTGGTGGTGGTGGTGGCTTGACTATGGCAGTATAATACCAGTAAAAGACAGGACGAAAAGTAGATGTGCAAATCAAAAAGAGGAGAACATAAATATATGAATGGATTAGCAAAAAGAAGGGAGTGGATGATTGTGGATTGTTAAACAAACAGAGCAAAAAAAGAAGAAAAGAAGTAGAAGATCTTGATGGTTTAGACTGGGGAATTGCTACTTCGCTTTACTTTAGTACTGGTTTAATAATATCTTTTTTCTTTTCTTCTCTCAGCATTTTTCTTTTCCTCTTTTTGCTGATATGCCTTGAGGATTTATGTCAGTCGAGTGCAGTATCAGAGATAAGAATAAGATCTATGAATGAATAGAAGAAGAAGAAAGGAGTTAGTACGAAAACACAAGAAAGAAAGAATGAAAGAAAAAATATATTATATTGAATTGAACTGAAAAAGAGATCGTATCATCTCATTCAATTAACCTAATTGAATCGCACTTAAATTTAATTTGACTCGGGGCTATTATGAGGTTATAAGAAAACGAAGTTTAGTTTTATTTCAATAATAATATTGAAAAAAGAAATAGAACAAAAAACAACAAACTAGGCAGCGAAAGAACGAATGAACGGATAAACGACAAAGTATAACAATAATAAAGGAATAATGAAATGGAAATAAATAATGATGAGGATCATGATAATGATGACGATCAGGAACAGAGAGAGAGAAAAAAAAAAGATGTAAAGGAAATTAGAGAATTGCTTGTCAGGTCGTGTTTAGTTTATGGGAATTCCACGGCTTACTAACAAGTACAAACTTAGGCATAACCTAAGCACGATGATGAGATGATAATATGATGATGACTCCTACCAAAAAGCGTGAAGTAAATTTGTAAACGTAAACTTGTAGTCAAAAACGAGTAAACGAAGAAGTTATAAAAATATATATGTTTTTCTAACTGTATCACGCTGAGTAAAGGATTTTCAACAATTAGTTCCCATATTTTCCTAGTAATTTAGTAAATGCCTTTATGGCATACTTGACTTTGACTTTGACTTTTGANAGGATTTTCAACAATTAGTTCCCATATTTTCCTAGTAATTTAGTAAATGCCTTTATGGCATACTTGACTTTGACTTTGGCTTTGACTTTTGAAGGAAAAAGGGAAAATATACAAACGTAATAAAAAAACACAAAAAATGCCTCTTGTGCAAAAGCAAAGGTTAACCAATAATTTACGATCTAACGAATTCTGGTATTTTTGTGTGTTTATCTATTTATATTTATTTTTGAGAGAGCTTCATTGTTCAAGAAAGAATTGCTGAAAGGTTTTCACTAAATTTCTTTTTCTTATTCTTACCTCAATATAAACGGTCCAACCCTGAAGGGAGAGTAATCTGAGAGTGGTATTTTTACTAACGCTGTTCGCAGCCAACTGCAGGGCGTCATCTCCAATCACCACATGAGGGGAGGAAAGATCAAGCATTTTTAAGGAGCGATTCTCCTGAATGCCTAATAGAACCGGGAGAACATCACAGAGCTTCATTCCTTCCATTCTTAACGAATCCAATGAATTTGTTTTCCTTATGGTCTCCCCGAGACAAATCACATCCTCCCAGTTCATTACACACTTGGATAAGTTCAAACTCCTCAAGTTGGCCGAGGCTGGGATTCCCGGAGTACGGAGAACGGTGAAGATCTCATGAAATCCATCAACTTCATGGTTCTCCCGATCGCAGATGGGTAGAGGAAGAAAATTCCTTTGGAAGAGGACAGAGTCGGAGTTCCGCTTATCATTTTCGGTTAGTAAGCCCCCTCCTCCCCCTCCGCTAGTTCCGTTACTGTTACTTCCGTTAGTGCTGGAATTATGGCTGCCGGGAGTATTATTTGAGCTGCTGGTTGTGCTCATGCTGCTGTTATTATGATGATGATGGTGGTGGCCTTTCTTCCTCCGTATTGAGGGGCTTTTAATGCTTCCATTGTTTCCTCTTGGAAGGCTTGAAAATCCACCGGGTTTTCCCATTCCACCACCACCACTAATCATCCCACTCCCGCTTAGGTTTCCTCCCGGCATGATAAAGCTCGGCGTGGCAATTAATGGGAAAGGCTCCAAAATTATTTCCGCCTCCTGCTCTAAGCTATTCGATCTCCAAGACCCAGCCAAACTTAAACTGAGAAGGGGCTTCGACCTTAACAAATTAGCTATAGCACGGAAGCCTTCCGGTCCACATCCCAAATGGGGGAGGTAAAGTACTTCCAAATATTCATGAACTTTGATAAATGAAACCATTTGAATCACTTGGGAGCACGTTAAGTCCATATCTAAAACGAGTTTCTTTAGCGGGATAATTTTCGCTAAGGCATAACATAAAGCATCAACCACCGGCTGGAATTTTGAGTGTTCCTTGTCTTCCAAACATGTCATACATATTTCTAAAGATTTCAATTTCTTCTCCACGAGTAATCTTACAAGTTGACCACAAATCAGGTTGATCTCCACAGGTGTCCAGTCACTACCAGGGACACTGGAGAATTTCAAACTAGAGATTGTTTCATTCACACACAAACCCTCAGTGAGACGGGAGAGGGAGTAGCCCGGTCTCAATATTACTTCGAGATTCTCAACAGGGCAATGCACACTGGCAAGCACTTGTTTCCATTCGGAAACCCACTCCGAGCTGACATTAATCGTGACATTTTTGCAAGATCTCATGATTCCGCAGACAGCTCTCATGTTGGACTCATAAAACCCCGCAGCTCTCAACAAAGCTAATAAATAGTTTACAGAAATGTCTAAAAGATTCATGGTGAGGAACACAGAAGCAGATTTATTTTGTAGAAGTTCCATTAAATGGCTCAAAACAAGGAAAGGATTGTCCTGATCATTTGCACTGTAACAACAAGCACGAGGAAGACGAACATGCGTTTCCTGCAGTAAATCTAAACTTGGGAGAAGTTCCAACTCTCTTCTTAAAATGTTCGGATAGTTAACAGTGACTGCCAAGTAGTAACTTGCCAAATAGCTGGTGAGGGAGGGATGCAACAGTTTCAGGTGCGGAATTTGTTTCTTACTCCCCTTCCTGAAAAACCATTTCTGCTTTGATAAAATTCCACTTTTTATGAGCTCGTTAGCATTTCCACAAAATTCCATTATTTCTGCTTCAGTGAAACCAACACGTTTCTCGCGGAGTTTCACCAGGCACAGCTTCCCCAAGTCTTGGAGCATCTTCTGGTATTTCTGCGGTAATGAGTTGTCCTTACACGAGGAAGATGTTGGAGATGATGAGCTGTTGTTATTATGCGAGGATGAAGAGGAAGATGTAGATGATGAGGAGGCGGAGGATGATGTTGTTGAGGAGTCGTTTCTCAACAATCCGTTTTGATAAATTAAAGATTTTATCAGGGCGGTATACATCTCCGCATTTGTCGGCGGCATATCACCAACTTCCTCGAATACGGAACACAATAGTAGGCAAATAAATGGGTTGGAAGCCAAACCACAAACTTCTTCTCTTTCACCGAGAATTTCACTCATTCTCGTCTCATTTCCGCTTTTCCTTCCCTTAAAATATCTCCGGATTCCGCATTGAATTTGCGTCCAATCCATTCCCCGGACGATGTACCGTCTAACGGTCTCTCCCCCTCCGAAGCCGTTGCCAAACAAGCCTAACCTACTTTTAGACATGGTTGCCGCTGAAGTTGGAGAGTTCTCATTGTTATTGTTACTGAAGAGGGAGGCAAGTTTACTGGGCAATCTGGATTTCGTTGACGTGACCAAAACCAAGCTTTGTGGGAATAAATGGCCATTCAACAAGTCCTCGATTTCTTTTAATAGCTCTGGATCTTGAACGGAGTCTAATCCATCTAGGATGAGGAGCATCGAGTTCCCCAATAAATTCAAGCATTTCCAAACATTAGCCACTTTCATTCTGGAGAGGACGGAACGTTTTGGGATAAGCTCACGCAGGAGAAAACGACCTAAGCTTCCCCCACGTACTTCACGTAGAGGAACGTAAAATAACACTTGAAATTCTCCAAGACGGCTGTTGAGTGGACTTGATGAGTAATTGTAGGAATGGTAGGCTATCCATTCTTGTACTAATTTGAGACACAAAAGGGTCTTCCCACTTCCAGATTCACCTTCAAGCCAAAAACATCGGCACATATCTTCATCACTCTGTAAAAAAGATTCAACAAAAGAAAAAAAAACAAACATTAAAACTTCATCTACAAAAAACACATAAATTTTCTAGGACTAAGGTTTATTCACTTCTTTCTCAGAAGAAAATTCAATTAAGCAAAAGAAGAAAGAAAGAAGCAAAAAATGATTATTAGAATCTAGAATAGTAATTTCATTATCATCCATCATCATTAATTTTTGGCATGATGACAAATAACATTGATTTTAAAAAAAATTAATCAATTTTAAATTTATTTTTATTTTTATAAACCATTTCCTCATTACGAGTAAGCTGTAACCTGCCAAAACCAAACCCATGAAGTAAGCAGCATGATGCATCCACCCATTTTATTTAATCAGACCAACATGCACCGAGCCTCTGAGAAATATTAGTCTCTGAAATCTGAATGAAGTGATTAACCTAACTGTATTTACACAAGGGAGCCGGTGTGATTCTTCATGCAACTAGTTTGACATAAAAAACAACGCTGTGATGCAATATTCTAGTTCTTTTGCCAAGCAAGCACTCCACTCCTCAACCAAATCAGTTTATTGAGTCGTTTGGCGGCGCAATATGGTCTTGAAAATCCAATAAAAAATTCCATCAATGAAAACTTTTAAAGCACAGAGAAAAGATTAAACTAAACCATAGCCAAATAACATTCATAAAAAGTGTTTGATTTGATTTGTTTTTTCTCTCTCTCTCTCTTTCTGAAAACTTTGAAGACTGAAGAGCAGAGAAGAAGAAGACGATTGAATTCTATCCGCCTTCATTTTATCATTCTTATGAAAAATCAACAAGAAAATTCTTATATCGACACAAAAAATTTTAAATTGTAATAGTATGCGTGTATAATATTGTAACAATCATTTTCACCGCGTGAACACTTTTCTTCTCTCTCATACTTGCCTTCAACTCTTGTTTTTACCTAAATGGAAATTACGGTTTACCAACCGGTGAGATAATAAGGGGCCCAGCCCAACATCATCATCAGTTCATCACAAAACAAAAAAAACAATCATATTACGACAATATACGAGTGACGATAGCCTAACATTATTGGAGCTGTACATTGAATATCTTTCCTCTCTTTCTCGTAATGAAATTTTACTCTCCCTCTTTTCTTTCTCATCTCTTCATTATTTTTTTGGCTAAAGTCAAACTTCACAAATGTCAAATTGTAAATCTCATTCCACAAAAGCAGTCTACGTAGGAAGGTAGGTACGACTTTTAGTGAGCTTTATGTAAACGTAACCTTCACCTTTATGCCATCACCCTAACCAAAGCTATAAAGAAAAAGAAACTGCTGAGGAAAGAAAGAAAAAAATAATTCTGAATGCGTAATTTTATTTTCTTTTACAAAACTCACAATTGAGATCCGCCTGGTAATTTGTGATTTTATTCTTTTTTATTTTAACTGAAAAAAACTTGAAGCTGCTTACTTAACAATTGGCAATTACTTTACTACTGGTATGGTAAAAAGAACCTGCTTGCGCGTTATTCTGTAGTAGTAATGTTGTCGTCGCTTCCCTTTCTTTATTGTTCTTGACTTGCGGGGTATGTGACTACCACTTTACCTTAACCGTAAGAAATCTTGCTTCCTACTGTTTGCTAAAATAAAATGAATATGAAATTGTTAAAAAAACATAATGTATTTTGACTCCCCAACCAAAAAAAAAAAGTTGCTGCATTTGCTTAAACTTTGCCTTTTTAACATAATAACAAGAAACGAGCAAGGTTAAGTCAATTTATATGCCAATCTTTCACTTACAAGTTTTTTTCTTAATGTCTCCTGATTTTGCACGGCAGAGAAAGAGAGACTAAACTGGACATTTAAAAAAATCTCATTTCATGCATAAATGCAAGCCAAACCAAATCTCAATTTCTTTTCTTCTTCATATATACCGTGAAAAATAAGATTTTTCACAAATGATTTAATTCTTAAGGAATTTCGCATTTAATCCGATTTAATGCGAATTCCTTCCTTATCTTAATCCTTTCTCGTGCCACCACCTTATTATGCTCTTTTCGTGCCAAATAAAAAAAATAAAAAAGTTTATGCAACGGTACCGACCGTGAAAAACTGACCATTGCATTTCTCCTATCCTTCAAAGCATAATCACAGCTCATACAGAAGAAGAAATCGTAAAAAGTACTATCAAGCTCGTTCCATTCGCCATGATAGTCATAACATGATCACCGACATTCTTTCAAACAGTTAAAATACAACTGTGATGCGATGATGGTGGCAACCGACAAACTGGCAGCAGCAACAGCAACGGACCCATTCTTTCATGCTAATTCACAAAATGTTATTTAAAAAATATTACAGAACCTCTCTAAACTTTCTGTCCACCTCATCTGTCATAAATGCCGCCGCCATCGCGCCATAGTTCCATCCATCCATCCCATTGCACATTTCATTGCATTTTAAATTCTGAAATGCTGACGGATGGATTCCTTTTTAAGAACTTCATCCTAAAGCCTACGGCGTAGGACAAGAGATAATCGAAATCGTTGAAATGATAATATTCGAGCGAGAGCCAAGCATAAAATCTCTGGTATTTCACTGACTTGCAGATTCGTACTTACTGAAGAGGTACTGAGGCATGAGACCATCATTAGCAGCGGCAGCATCAAAATTATTCGTATTAGGACTGCAGTTAACAAAATACGTATCATTCATGTAGTAATTTCTCTTCGAAAAAATAAGGGATGCAACAACGCTTCCGTCGTTTTGTTTCGTTGTTGTTGTCAATTATTTTATTACTCAAAAGGAAGATTTTAAGCATATGTGTTACGATTGCAACAATGCGAATTGTAATTTGTAATTGAGAAACTGCTTCTTCACAACCACAATGCGTAGCCTAAAGTGTATAAAAATATCTTTATTGACAACCTCTCCTTCTGCCTCTTTTGTGGAATGTAATTGTCAACTGTGCTCATATTCCACTTTACAAATCCGCCATCAACCTGAAAATGAATTCACGGCACGGCACAGATTTTTTATGCTTATTTACAAAAGGCAAAGCGCTCACTCACTCGCGTTCGGTTCGCTCGCTCATTTTATATTATTTTACTCTTCTTATTATTGTCAGCTCATCTCCTCGACCACTACATTGCCGCTGCCGCTGCTGCTATTGCTACTTTATTTCATTGCATATGTTCGTTCATTAACATAATTCACAGTAAAAAGTCTGCACTTGTGGCCATCATTTTCATGACAATAAAAACCACTTGCTTCACATATTTACTGCATCTCAAGCTCAACCTACTATTTTTTCCTCTATTCTACCTGGCTGCTGTTGGTTTCACTTCTTTCTTGGCTCATTTCAATTTCAAGTCACCACAGTAGTTTTAGTGTTTATTTTGGCTCGCTATCACATCTCATTCTCTAATAATAAATATTTTTCTCCTATATAAGTATGATCATCAGGCGATGATCAACATAATAATCTCCTCATGATTGTCCTGTCTCTTTTTTGTACATCCTTTTTTTAAATTTCTCACTCACTGTGGCATATTGTTATTATTATGTTGGTGCGGTGTGTGATGGTGGTCATCATCATCGTCGTCAACATTGGCATTCTCTTTCTTTTTCGGATCTCTATTATTCTTCTGGCTCGGTCAAGCTACTAAAATATCTGACTGAGGAGGATGAATGGCTTCTGGCCATTTATGAATCAAGGAAAATGGGACCAGTTGAGTCGGTCTTCGTTTGCTCTTCTTTAGATACTTCTTTCTACTGAAATAAATATTTTAAACTAGAAACGATCTGTATGCGCAATATGTCCTCTCTCTCCCTCGTCCAAAAGAATGGACCGTCGCATCTCTCGCATGTGTGTATAAAATAAAATTTCAAATGAGTACGCTACGCACACGGGCATTTTTTTATCTCTATTATTTCATAGTTGAATACACCTGTGTTATGTTGCTCTTTTCCGCTCCGTTCCGTTCCTCCTCTTTTAATAATATCGGACGACGGACATGTGGTTGGCATATTGATGATGATGATAATAATGACGGTGATAGAAACTCTTCTTCTGTTCTGTTATGATATGATCATTACTTTGAATTTAAGCGAGACGAGGAATTTTTTTACGTATTAAAGGAGGGTAGAGGTGGAATAGTAGGTACCGTATTGTTTGAAGATGACCACAATAAACTAACCACGTCAGAAAAGAATCATTTTTATGAATGGATGGGCTACATATTACTTACTATCCTTTATGCATGAGATATGTAGCAAAAGATCGTATCAAGAAAAAAAGCGCTTGCCTTTATTTCGTTAGATTAGAGGAGAGACCCCGATAAAAACCAAGCGCTGCGTAATATCTTTTGGGTTTTGCAATTTTTCTTTGATTATTATTGCCTATACAAAGCTATAAGACACTAGTATGTTATTTTACATAATATTTTATACACACAAAATGATCAACATCAAAATCGTAATCGTATATTCGTTTTCATATTTTTCTTTCCTACTCAACCATTCGTTTTACCATCAATTTGTTAGACAAACGCAAAAGAAAGAGTGTGTTGCGTTATTTGTTACTGCACTGCATAGACATTCATGAAAAATTTGTTGCTTTTTGATTGTTATTATTATTTTGAAGAAAGTAGGTTTATTGTAAAAACCAAATCCATCCTATTATTTGCCAGAAAACAACAGAGGAGACGTTTTCGCTTCATTCATGTTGATTCTTCGTAATAGCGCCATGCAACACTGGTTACAAAACAGCTCCAACAACACCAAGACCACCACCACCACCACATGATTATTTAGTCTTTTTTAGCTTCTCCTGCATTTTTTGATTTTTTACAATACTTGTTTCAAACCAAAACCAAACCTCGAAAGTAAAAAGATTTTTTCGCATCATTGAGTCTGTTTATAAGCAAAACAAATGCGATATTACTTCATGCTGCTTGCTTTTATGAATGATGAGGAATGATGGTTTTGCTGTTTGATTTGACCAAAACTTGATTTTTTTCGCCTTCATCGTCGTCATTTCTAACTCCTGTTCTCTCTCTTCCTATTAATTCATCAAGTTAAGCTGTCATCATTTGATTCAAATTATACTCCCCCTGTTATAAAAAATCCTTGCAGATTTTTTTGCAAAAATTTTTTTGTAGTTATTTTTATTTATAAGAAGGATTCCTTTATGTTTTTGCTGTCGACCGGATACTTTGCTTTGATTCTTTCTTCTTTCTTCAAGACATTTTTTTTAAAGATTGATGATTGATTGAACAAAAAGGTACAGAAGAATTAGTTTTTCTGTGCTATAAAATTCAAATTTTATAGAAACAAAAATTAGCCATTTAGTTTGATGGATTTTTCTTGTTGATAAAAAACTGGTACCTATTTAGGCACTTATTTATAGACCTTTACTTTACTACCATTCTGCATTTTTTCTTCATAGATCATTTACCCTCCTCCCCTCTCAGCTAGGAAAGACATTTTTTCGTACAAGGTATTCAGTTTTAAACTTTAAACTTGATTTTAAGCACAATAAAGCTCATGCCCAAATCAACGTGATTGTGGTGCTTAATGAGGTAAAAATCTGTGCTGTGCTGTAGATTGGTTTATTATTTTGAAGAATGACTATCTAAACTATCATGTTATACGTATAATATTACTGTTAATATATTTATGATAAGTGAACATAGCAAATAAAATATATAGCGAAATTACCGCAGTGGGTGAGTTTAGCTTAAGACTTAAGACAAGTCAAACTCATGTACAGATTATCAGTTTTTAAAAGGACGAAAGTTGCTTCTGCTTCCAATAAGTAATGGGATAAGGGATAAAAACTCTTAAGTAAAAAATCAAGTCAGCAGCGGGTCCTCTCTCTCTCTTTCTCTTTCTTAATAACATTACCCTCATTATAAAAACACAGATTCGATGGTAAGTAAGCAGAAGTAGCTAGAAAAACAACAGCAGCATTAATAATAAATGACAACCTACATAATATCTCACTTAAATCAAATCAAACACGAATTTGGCATTAAATAATGGTTCCTATAAAATTATATCGTTGTCAGAAAACTGTACATATTTTGATAAAAGTTGTTTTAAAAGGTGCTACACTCACTTGCTTGCTTTCTTCCTTTTTGTTTACTATGTCATTTTGATAAAAATGCCAATTTAAAAAGCTTACATTTCTCATCCTAAGTACCAACACCAAGTGAATAAAAAAAAGCAACAAAGAAGGCGTAATAATGATAAATATTATAAGGAAGGATAAAGATAAATTACTTTGTCGAAGAAGAAGAAGAAGAAGCAAAAGGAGAAAAAAATATTTACCGTTTTAGAAAATATCTGATGAGGATGTATAGGCCGAATGTTTTCAGGTTGTTGATGATGATTTGGAGACCATTGAGGCCCCCGTCGACTGTCAATAGAACCGGTTGAGGATAACATTAAAAGTGAGCGTTTACGTGCCATCGCTGCTGCCGTGGAGGAGCCTCCTCCACCACCACCGCCAGAACCTCCTGCACTCCCATTCGTTCCATAAATACTTGTTGGTTTCTCGGAGGGTAGGATTTGGAACACGACTGGGGTTACCTCATCAAGTTCAGTTGTTCCCATGTGCTGTCGATACCAGTTTGGGGATTCTAGGTAGGTGTCCAGCATCTCTCGATACCTACATCGCCACCATCACATAAACAAGAAAATATTATTCTTATTACGCAAGGCATATCGTTATAATTTACCCTTTACATTTTTTACCCATTGAAAATTTCTGAGTAATCTTTATTTTCCCAAAAACCATTCATAAATTTCAAAAGAAACGAAAGACTGAGTAAATTATGATGCATAACCAAATAGATTCTTTCAGGTACCATACCAATGTCCATATTTAATCAGAATCATCATCATCATCATAATCGTCATCATCATACAAACAACAACGCAACGTCCCATCGTTATACCTGACTTTGGCCAAGGTCATCTTCCTTTCTCCCTAAATATCCACAGGTTCTTTACATTTCTCAGGCGCATCACAACTCAAGCTGATGTTCATTCACACACATCAAATCTAAAGAGTGAGAAAGGAGGATGTGGCACTACATTAATCACAGTCAGCAGCAACAGCGTACAAGTGCCAGGCCTTATTTACTAACCACCACAAGCAATCCTGCATTCAAAATTCTGATATGGTAATGACGATGATGATGGTCCTTTTAGTCCATTATATGAGATTACTATGCAATATGCATAACTTTCATTGTTGAGCTGTCTCAATGTCTGTGTGAGATCATCTACATCCGCCGTCATGCCGGAGCTCACAGTAAATATTTTGAGCCACAGGCGTTTCGTTTTTCTTCACTGGATGAATACCTTTCTCGAAGGAACGCGAACGCATTGCATATCTCTATTGTGGAGTAAATTTTTTGTACATAACTAAATAATGTCTCATCTCATCATAATAATAGTGGGATGAAGACAAGCCACCGAATACAAAAAACTTTTGAGAATGTTCACATTAACTTAACAAAAGTAAACATCCTTAATCCTTTCCATGAAAACCCCTTCGCTTTCAATCTCCATCAAATAGCAAAGAAGTAAATATTTTTGCAAGAATTTAAACCAATTTTTGTTTTTAAAAAAAGAAATAAATTCGAATTTATAATCAAATATTGTTTTTTAAATAAGCATAATGATAATGAGCCAGGATATTTGAATTGCTGATGATACAAATAATGATTTGCTCAAATGAGAAAACAGGTAGGACTACAAGAGAAGGAATATTTATGCTAAAAATAAACATTATTTTGGGGAAAGCCCATAAAATATATGAAGACTGCATTCGAACGCTGCACCGATGCGCGATGCTAAACATTTTAAAAAATCGTTATTAAAAAATGAATATTTACCAACTTTTTTTTATTTTAAAAATCCTTCTCCTCAACTTTATACAAATAAGTCTGTCGGTAAAGCACATTATATATTTTTTATCAAGACTTTTTAGGAGGATGAGTTACATAAACCCTAAAGAGAAGAGAATTATGAGCCATTAGAACACAAGAAAGGAGCTCGGCGGGGGACCTCCGTGAATAGTTTTTTCTCCCTCTCTCGTTGAAAAGACAAGAAAGTCTACTACTAGGATGCAGCAGATGAACTATGAAGGAGACTTCCAAGAATATTATTTCTTATATAACTTGTTACGCATACATAAATAAAATACCGAATCTGTTTCAACAGTTTCTTGTGCTAAGCAGGCAGGGAGAGAAGAAGTTGAAGAGGAACCATAATTGCTGGGAGCGAATACTGAACAATATTTGCTATGTTTTTACTTGTGTAATATCCGCATAGTTTAGCATCTTCTTACCTTACATGACAATGCGATGCAGCTGCCACAGCAGCAGCTCTCTAGCTACCTATCTATGTGATGATAGTTTAAAATGATGATAATAATGACGAGAAAATAATAAAATAAAAAAATCTTTATCCACTTCTGTTGTTAGAGATAATCCTAATCCTTGCTTATCATCATCTGATTCTTAAGTTTTGTGGACTTTAAAAGATTAGCCGTGCTGTTGCGTTGTTGTAAAAAATGAGCCCTTTTCTACATGCTTTTTATGTTTTTAGAAATGCTTGTAAAATACTCCTTTTTTATTACTGAACAATAGTAATTTGCCACCACCAAAACCATCGTTTTTATCATCATCATACTAATACACGCAACTTGAGTAATTTTTGTTTTGTTTTTCTTTATTGTTCTTTAAAACTAAAGCAGAACAGCGGTAATTATGTAAAAGGTTTCCATAAATAGTTTAAATGTCTTTCTATATTTATATGCAAGACTTTACTTTTCCGTAAGTCAGTTCGTTCATGTCGACAAGTAGTAAAAACCACTCACTATCTTTAACATTCATTTTCAAATTATTTTCTCATTTTTACCGAATGAGTAAGCACCGCATCAGCATCAGCAACAATAAAGCATTTTTGCTCACACTTTCAAAAGATATTAAAAATTCCTTGTTTAGGTACTATGGTACTTTGGTGATCATTTAAATGGTTTCATCTCGTAAGAATTCCAACGCCCCCCAAAACCCAAGTCATCGTCACTCTGCTCTACGCTCAAGCCGGAGAAGAAAACAACTGAGCAGAAAAGATGGCCATGACCAGTTAAGGACATTATTTCGCTGAGACAAGAGATATCTTACGAGTTACGTTACGAGGCAAAAATACTTTTAAAAAACCGAATGAAAGCTCTCTTGCTCCTGTGGTACTTTACTTTTTTTTACTTTACCAACGAGGTTACAAATGAATTTCTTTAAGTAGAAGAAAAATATAGGCGAAGGAACTCCTTAAATGGATAAGGACAATAGTTTTACTGTATTGTATTATGTGGCTCATCATCATACGTAATCATCATTGATATCAAGAAGATACTATTGAGGATACCTACCGAAACCAAAATAAAATGCTGTTGCCTCCGCTGCTTCTGTTGTTGCGGTTTCAAGTATTTTCTAACTTTGAAAATTATGACAGTGACACGACGACAAAGACGGTAGCATCAGTATCAAGTAAAAAGATAAAGATAATATTGCTGCTGCTACTTTAGCTACTACAACAATGAAACTACCACGAAGTTAATGACGACAATGATGATGGCTCCTATGTAAAAAAAATAGTCATATTATTTAACACATATAATAATCTAATATAAACTAATGAATTATTTCATTATTATTATTATTCGCATGATATGAACAAACTAAAAACTTACAAGGAAAAAAATGCACTTGTTGTAGTGTAGAAGGAGATAAGATAATGGCCGAGAGAGAAGTAATAATGAGCAGAAAAAAATGCAACAGAGTAGCAGTTAAGTAGTACCCACTAGAAATGATAATGAGTTTCCTACAAGGCAACTAGAAGGCAATAGCGAAAAAATGTTGCATGGTGGTGGCTCTTTCTCCTTCTCTCTCTCTCTCTCTCTCTCTACTCTTTGAAATCTTACTCAATGAAACGAACGAAAAATCTTTTTAGGCATGATTTTTCCTTGATAGAGATAAGAAAAATAAGGCCAAGCCAAGCTTGCAATGTTTTCCCAGGCAGTTAGCTAACCAGAGAAGTACTACTAATATGTAGCTTTTGGTGATGATGATAGTAATAACAGTAATAATAGTAATTCTCATTAGCGTTTCTTCTTGAAGTTAAAAGAAAAGGTTTCGTCTTTCTTTTTCTCAAGAAGATGAGATGAATAGAATTTTTATAAGGAGATTTCCACTTGGTGGTCCATTCATTCCTTGGAATAGAGCCAATGAGCCAAGTCTTCGAAGACCTGTCTTCCTCTCCTCTTTAATCTCAAATTGAAACACAAGACTCCAAATAAATTGAAGAAAATCAGGTACGCTGGTACGCACGCACGCTAACTCTATAAGTCTCCTTTAAAAGAAATGAAATAGCTAACTAACGAGTCTAATTAAATTACTTCTTGATAGGGATATATATGATGGGAAAGGCTCTTATTTGATTAAAAATGGTTAAAGATGAAGAAATACCATTTTTACGAGTGGGAAGGATGAATGAAGTAGAGTATAAAATGTCCCATATATGGGCACAGCTGCTGCACTGCGGTAATAATAAGTTGGTAAGTAAGTACACGCTTCATTAACAGATGCTTCTTCTCTTTCCTTAACGAGGAACTAATGAATGAAACTTGGCTGGATAGCAATTTCCCAACCCTTGAAGATTATTATGAAAGAATTTTAATTCTGGTATTATTACTGTGATTTACAACACGAATTATTTCATTAAATAACTAAATCTGTTTGAGGAGTAAAGAAATATGTTGTTCCGTTGCGCGTTGCAATCATCAAATCTGTCGTATAATACTCTAAGTAATTATACAAAATTTTCTTATTGACATATAACGGAGTACATTCTCGAATATTCTTACCTGATTGCGAGAGCCTGCTGGAGAAAAGGTATAATGCCCGCTTCTTTGGATTCCATCATGGTACTGCTTCCATTCAAATTGGATCTTCCCCATGACCTAATAGACGCTCTGGCTGAGAAACGACCCCCACCACCTCCAACACCCGCACCAATGGAGCTGCTAATACCGGTAGATACGATTGGCTGGCTTTTGGTAAGATTTAATGGAGGATTCTGTAAAAAAAACATAAAATTTATAAAAGCAGAAAAGCCAAATATCAAATAGTGGAAATGGCGAATAATCACGAAATGCTCTAGAAAAAAAGAGATTTATATTTACGATTATGATTTTCTGCAAAATATTTCATGCTCGACGTATGAAAAGAAAACCCTGAACTAAATATCTATACACCACTGCCGCACTGACAATATGTTTGCCTGTCAAGCTTATGCATTTCATTTCATCTGCAACTCCCACGAATATCATCATCATAAACACCTTACAACGGATTGCTTTTCCTTCAAGTTTAAGTAAAATATTTTTAGAAATATATAAAATTTTATTGCTTTCTTTGATGGTAAAATATGTGAAAAATCACAGCCTACTGTGCATTCAATAGTCACTTTTATGTCAAAAGAAAATGGAAGATGAGCTCCCGCGAATAGATTTAGAAAAAGGCAAGAGGCAAAAAACTGTAAAAAAATAAAGCGCAGCTGCCACCGCCATCATAGTTACAACTACAACTGCTTTGACGATTGTTTTGTATTCCTTTTTTATTAATAAAAGTGTACAGCTTGATTGGCGCGGTGTCAACAAACACTCACACAAATTGAGCAAAACGATGCAATGCAATTTTTTACTGCTGCTACTTTGCTATTTGCCATAATACTCGTAATAAATTATCAATTTGTACTTTTTTATTAAAGCAGCTTCTACCGTTGCGTCGTATGTAATCATTTCATACTTTTTCACACATTTTTATTATTGTTGTGTTGTGTTGCGGTGGATGTAAACTGCTGAACGTTGATATGATGATGTTAGCAAAAGATTCCAAAGAGAAGAATGAAAAGATGAACGTAATAAATTTCAATTGAATAGAAGAGAACGTTTTGCAAGTTTTTATTAAAGTGAAAGAAGAAACCTAAAAGTACGCATAGGTATTTGTAAGTAATTTTAAACTTTACAATGCCACTCTGCTGAGGATTAGCGAAACTTCTGAGAATAAAATTTATCTTGTTATCCTGCGTGCATGATAAATTATCTAATTTTTCATTATTTGTTTGTTTATATAATAACTTATTTACAGGAATTAAGGATTTTCCGACGTGTAACAAGAATGGACAGATAATAACATACATGTAATGTAAAAAACTTCTTTTGTAGATTTTATGGTTCTTCAAGTTCTTCGTGTGATCTTGAATGTAGCACGTCAACTTGCTTGGAGTTGCACTAGCTTATTTTCTGCATCACTTCTTGAGCTTTGTATGATTTTCAGATCAAATTGTTCATTTAAAAAATGAAGATATAAACTTTGTTGCTTGTTGCTGCACATATTTCAAAAATTTACATAAAACTTCACATCAAACATGTTTTTCTTTTTTGGATTTTTTTGCTAATTTTATGAGTTATTTTAAGGCTTAACCTGTCTTGTAAAGTGCTTTTAAAAAAAGATTTTAAAAAATCTTTTTCACGCACTCAAATTCAAACCAATTCTTATTTTGTGATTTGGAATTTTTTTCGACAGATTTTAAAAAGATATTTTTGAAGCACCATTAAATACTTTGACAATTTTGACAAGTGACACTTGACTTTAATGTCTTCTTCCTGAAACGTTTTTACAACACTTTAAAAAACAGAAAAATATACTTCATTTCTTCCATTCATTCACAAACACAGTTCTCTCTCAACATACAAAAAAAGATTGCAATCTTCCAGGAAGTTATTATTTTTCTTCTTGTAAGACAAGTGAATGTCAAAAAAGAGTGAAACTCTCAACTCAAAAGTAAAACTTTTTAACTTTGCCTGCTTCAGGCTCACTGTGTGGTGGGAATGGGAATACGCAAAGGAATTGACTTCGGCGAAGTGACAGAACGCGTAATTTTAAAAATAATTATCTGCTTTCCCTTATAAAACTAAATGATGGATGCAATGCAGTGTCGCGATTTTATGAGAGAGAAAAGAAGTTGCTTAAAGAAGATAAGAAGCAAAGCAAGAAAGCTCAGTTTGCTCAGTGTTCAGTTCAAGTTCTTAAAATTGTCACAAAGTGTCAAAGACAAGTTGTAAAATCCATGTTATCTCAGACACGTTGAAAAATTGGCATATTTCAGAAAAATTTCTCGTTCTCTCCCTTTCTTACTCTACATTTTATATTTACCTTGCGTAATATAAAATGAAATATAAAACTTAGCGTAGGTATATACGAAAAATTGTCAGAAGCAGACAGAAAAAATGCTTATAAACTTGTAATTTTCCTGAACTTGTAAGCTTTCTGCTCTGCTGATATTCTAGTTTTACTCCTGTAGCAGAGCAGTAGTAGTAAATAGAAAATGATGATGATCTTTATTACTGACGACTGACTGAGTAAATGTCAAGGATAATTACAGTTGAATCGATTTTGTTTTATAAGTGGATAAATACGAATAATTTAGAGAAATGTGTTCCTTCTTGTGGTAGGTAGTTTTGAAATTATTTTATTTTATATCTGCTTTTCGTACCAGCTCGTCAATGCCAACTTTTTATCGCTTGAAATTTAACCATTTGCAATTACTCTTTCGCTTTTACGTTACTTCAAACTGCTTTCTTCACTCACAAAGCAAACCTCTAAAAACAAAACCATGGATTGGATTGGATGATAGTCTTTTAATTTTTATACAATTTTAATGGTTTGAAAAGACATGTTCATTATCGGTGGGAAACATGACAAGTAAAAAATACTACAACACAGAAAGTTGAAATTGTAATTAATTATGAGCATAGAAGAATCTCCAATTAAAACGATTTATAGCTTTTGCACTATGTACTATAAACTATATTATAAACTACTCAACATGTGCGACAATAATATGTCTCCGTTGCTAATTATTTGTGGCTATTTATGTGGCTTGGCTGGCCGGCTAATTTACAATTCGAAGTTGAAGAATGCAAATTCCTTTTTAATGGCTAACAAGTCAAAGCTCACAATAATAAATTGATTTGCACTGACCCACAAAAACAAGCGATTGACAATGTAAGTTATGATTATGAACTCAAGTGACTGCTGCACGTCAAAAGTTGATCACAATAAATAACAGCAGTAGATAGAAGTTATTTTTGGTCTTGGCTAACACAACACAATTGAATCAATTAAAACGAAAAGTTATTTTATTTTTAAGCTTAGTAATAATTTCTTTTGTGACGCAAGTACCACTACACCACCACCAACAAATAGCAGAAGACTTCGTGCCTTTAAAATTGAATTGAAGCGGTTACTTTGCAATTATCACGAAAGTGGACTGATGATGAGATGAGTCCGAGACCAGAAGACGGCAGAGAACAAAGCAGACCACAAAGTATTTAATGGAATTAATTGCTCACAGTTTCTTAAGAAAAATTATTACCATAATAATTGATATAATGATATAATTTATCTATCACACGACATATTATCACAACATAAAATAGACCTCTTAACCGCAATGAGGTCAGCTCAGTTCTCAACCTGCATGGTGACAATTTTGTTTTTGTCACTTCTTTACTACTTTTAGACAAGGAAACTGGTACTGGTACGTGAACTTACAAGTTCACTGTATAAAGATAATATTCCTATGCAAAAGAAATGTCAGGCATAATATGTCAAATAAAAATGCTGCTGGTTTGTTGCCGCCTTCTCTCTGGCTCACGATTTTAGCTCCGTATATTAGTCCTTTGTGTAACACGTCCCTATTAATCCTGACTAATGCTTTTTATTACTTGATTACATAGATAGTTTTCGAAGCTCCAATGGAATCAAACTCTCGTATTACATATTATATAACAATAGTTTATTATATAACGTCCCAAATCACACTTTAAAGAGAATACCCGATTTTTTGTCTACTTGTGTATTTTAAGACGATCTTCATTACTACCTCCTCTGATTATTCTGCTCTCTGCTAATGACAAGCGTGACAAAACTATATGCAGCACCATAGGAATTATCATCATCTCAAAGAAGATGGAGCATAAACCTTGGTATGTTTGAAGTATTTTGATACAGATTTCTACTTAACGATGACATTTAGAAGACTAACTAATGACTTATAATTTGTTAAGAACATGAGAATCTATAAATGCCGAAACACTTCATTCGATTTCTGACCTACCAAGAACATAGCTCCAAACTGTTTATATAAAAAAATAGGGTAATACCATTACTTTTTAGTTTGATATTTGGTCAATGACTCGTCAATGCCAAAGCTTCTAAATAATTAATTTAAATAATTTCGTTAGTTAATCATTGCATCCGTGAAATCATTTCCCCTTCCTTTACGATTAGAAAATATAATGTGAATTTCAGTCTTATCATTTGATTTAATCTACAATATGGACATCTTTATCAACAAAGGAAATCAGCCCACTGATTGCTTTTGCTGCATATAAACGAATAAAAAGAGGATAGTACCTAACAACATTTACCGACATATGTAGAGAAAACCCTGTGTAGCAAAAATGTAAATTAGTTGGAGATTAATCCATTTTAAAAATCCAAGTTCTCGTTACCGGGAAAAACTGACCATGAGCTTATATCATCATTACGAAAGAATTCCAGATTTAAAAAGAAAAAAATATTATATTTCTGACACAGCTCACATCAGTTTAGCTCTTCTGGGAATAAACTAGCTGCACCCTCGGCAAGAAAATATCTCTCAATTTAATCTTTTTATATCACGAGAGTATAATCAATGCATTTTGCAATATTTTTTTATTTTGATGATCTGATCTGATCTCTTCGTAATTTTTAGTGTAATATTAAATACATGAAGAATGAGAATGGTTTAGGCAGGCAAAGGGCAAAGCAATATCCTTGCTTGTTTTCTTTTTCAAAGAATGTCTCCTCACACCTGTACAGAATTGCATTAAAATTTGGGAGAAGAAAAGGAAGATCACTCGCTTCATTGTTTTGCAAGTTTTAAAGAGACACGACAACGATTCTAGGGAAATTCGAATTCAAATGAACACGATAATCAGTCAAACAGGATGAAGCATTTTCATGTAGTGAATGGGTTGCTTATTTTATGTAATGCAAATTTTTTAAATCAACCTTTTCTTTATCTTTCTCTCTCTGGTTAAACCATTGATATGGCTTTTGACTTACTAACTTTTTCTGATCTTCTTCGAACTCTCCATTTTTCTTCGTATACCTAAAGGTTTAAATAATTGTTCATGCAGAAACCAAAACGAAAATGCCAGAAATCACCCGAACATAATTTTAAATCTGTGCTCTTGTAGAATGAAGAGAAACGCAAACGCAAGCTCAAAGGATTTTAACTAATTTTTTTTCACCGATGCGATGCCATTCCAATAAAGCTTTTTTCCCACTATGCAAAACTCGTTTTCACGCTTTTCATTTCTCTCACTCACACAAAGTCGGCCTTTTTCTTGCGTTATAAGCAAACAGCGAAAGAAAAAGGGCAGAAAATTTCATTCCATCGTCATCATCATTTTCATCAGCAGCAGCAGCACTATCACATCATCACATACCGAATGGGTTTTATACTTTTGCTTCTGCTACGCAATGAATACCTCCACGACTACGACCCGTCGTAAGTTGTAAAAGAAGTAAAAGTAAGATGAGATGCGATGCGAAAGAATTATGATGACGGCATGCGAGATGCGACCAGCTTTGCGCCTTGTGTGTGTAATCTCTACTACACGACCAACTTCTTCTTCTTGTAAGTCATTCCATAATTATAATATTGCACTCACTCATCTCATGATGCTGATGAAATACGAAAAAAAGTATTATTATTATTATTTCCTTCTCTCCTACCGTCGTAGTAAGTTTTTGCCGCTAGCTGTAAAAATCAAGTGAGTAGTGCGATGTTTTTCTCATATCATATCATAATATCCATAATCCTTATATTATATTTATTAAAAAAGGAAAACCATCTTATATTTCTCTCTCTCTCTCTCTCTCTCTCTCTCATCGTATTCTCATCACCATTTTGTTCCTTTCCTACTCTTCCTACTTTTCTTACACTTTTTAAAGAAAAATGAGAGCATAAAGGAAGGAAGGAAGGAAAATGCTCAAAAAAACTAGTGTCTGGTGGTGGTGTTTGTGTCTTTCTTGTGTGACTTTTTGCTCCCGTTTTAGAGTTCTCGGGTTGTTAATATTATTATTTAAGAAATTTGTCGACAAAAATAACCTCAAACAGTTTATTGTGTAAACAAATATGAGACTTTTGGAACTCTGAGGCTCTGTGGAGGAGGAGGATGCGGATAGCTGTCTCGTCTGCGTATAAAATGTAAAATGCTTAAAGATACAGAGAGATGAATTGCTGAAATGGGGAATTTCCTGTTTTAACATTTCAACTTTTGCTCCTCTCTTGCTCGCACACGCACCACAACACAAAGTCGGGATAAATTCTAGTTCTAGATTTATTTTTTCACCCGGTATTTTGAATTTTTCTTTTACTTCCTATTTATTTTCCTCCCACTACAAATACATTCCTCTTGAGGAGAAGACGAAGAGGACAGGACACTACACCATAACATATCAATATTATCATCAACAACTGTCATTTTAAAGAAAGATGCGGATGGAAAAAATAAGATTTCCTCCAGTTCAACTGCTGAACTGTAAACTAGGTTTAACTATGCTTTTGCGTGAGAAAAAAATGAGTCGACAAATGTGCTCATTCAATCATGGATCTTCTTCATAGTTTCAAAAAACTTTCATTCCTTCTTCAACGCAAACATTATCACATAATCATTGTCGCACAGCGGCAGCACAGCAGCGCATTCATTTCACATGGGTGCATCGCAGCGTAAAAATCTTTTTTGCTTTCTCCGTCTCTTCTCCTGTCTCCTTAAAAATTTATTTAAGCGAACAGTCTTAGCGTAGCAGGAGAAGCTTATAGAATCTTAAGAAAAACTGTCAAAAATCACTTTTAATACAATAACTCTTTCCTCATGGCTGTTGCTGTTGAAGTTTTTTGAAGATTTCTTTTCTTTTTCTTTTTTTTTCCGTCTGCCCTTCCTTTTCTCACAGACTCTACCGTGACTGATGATGTCTGAAAAATGAGAAAACCTTTCCGGCAGAAAGTTATTCACATCATTCATAATATCATCGCAGCTAGTCAACCCGTATCATTTTATTTATTTACCGAAAGGGAAATGTATTTTTTATTTGTTTACTTGTTTACGTTTAAAAAAATCTATAAACTTTTTCATACTTTCAGAACTTTTCCTACCTTTCTTCTAGAGATTTGCTGAAACATTTGTATCAATTTGCTACGCGTAAGCTTGTGACACGCGGAGCAGAGTGATTCGCTTAAAATTGAACTTTTTAAGCAGAAAAGACAGTCTCAGAATGTTTTGTAGTTTTTTAGTTTTTTCAGTTCGTTTGATAACATTTTTTAGACAGTTTATGTAATAAAAAGAAACTGTTATACAATAATTCTACACAAATTTTACGTAGGAAGACAAAATGTTTTTTGTAGTCTAGCACCTTGAAAATCACTTATGATCTCCGTTAGCTTATTATGTAACCTACTCCTCCTCCTTTTATAATAATGCATTTCGACCAAAATATTTGCTATTTTCCCTTAAAAATGGGCAAAAATTGCCAAAATTTTATGAAAATGATGCCTTAACATAAAAATCTTAATGGATTTGTTTAATGCAAGTCTCCTTCTTCTACTAATAATTCCTTGATCATCATCATCATGATCATTATAAGCAGCAGCAGCAGTTGGAGCATGATGCAAAAAACCGAAATGACCATCATGATCGCCATTATTATTGACTACTCACATTTATTCGTTCAAGTTCACCACACGACAATATTTAACAGAAAAAACGTGAGGGATGAATTTTACTAACTTTTCTCTCATTAAAGATGGTGATGATCGCGATATTATTACGGCGGAGGCAATAACAACATCAAGTCAAGTACACCTGCCATTTTTGGTCTTGAAAACACACATGATTTTTACCTACTTTTGTAAAATGTTTTATCGATAAAAAAGGAGTCGGCTTAATTGGAATAAAAAATGCAAAATGCAAGAAGAATACAAGGCCAGAGATGCAGAGAAGAAAAGACCAACCGCAAAGTCATTCTATTTAGGTAGGATAGTATTTTTTATACATACATTTTATACAAGTAAAGCAAAGTATCAAGTAAATTCCTTCTTAGAAAAATGTTTGTGTTGTTGTTGTGTGCCTGCACTGTAACGAGTTTCTTATCTATCAAAATGTGCACGACGAAGACAAGACCTCCTCAAAAACCTTTGAAGTTTCTTCTTTAAAACGGAATTCTTCTTCTTCAGTTACAAAAACTTGCAAATATACACTTTTAAGAAAAAATAACGGCCTATTTCGTTGAAAATTATTAATGTGTGTTGTTGATTAGATTACATGTTGCATTAGATATGCTTATTTTTTAGAAAAAGAAGAAGAAGGTAGTAGCACCAGCACCTCATTGAATTTTTCTATAACAGGATTACTACTACTACTTGCAAATTGACGACGAAAATCAAAGGTTTTTAAAGGCGTGCGATGATAGGTTTAATGTACTGTGATTACTGAGATTTCATGAACACCAAACGGGTCATAGTCACACAGTCATGATCATAATGGTGGCATTCTATCAACTGAATTAGACAAGAATTTGAGTCCAAATCAAGAAGTTTTTTTTTCTTGAAAATGTTTGATGATTTCTTCTCTTATCTTCTATAAAATGAAAAATTGCAAAGGAGACAATAGATTTTGCACTTCACTTGGCCTGTCAACATTTTTCTTCACTGAAGCTGAATCATTTCAATACAGCAGATTAAAGATTAATTCTTAAAAGACATAGAAGGAGAAGATAGAAGTCATTATTGTTGCATCGATTTGCTTCTCCATTCTTTGAAAAATGGTTGTGGAAGGAACTGTATTAAAAATGTTGGTGCCACATTATCGGGTGTTATTTAAAGGAATAGATGAATGACAGGCATAATTTATTTCCCCCTTTGTTCCCTGTTGTACTATTGTCAATTACTATTTTAAACCAACAGCAGAAGCATCACCAACAGAAGCAAAAGAACTGACGGAGAGTGAAGTGGAGGAATGATATGGATGAATGGATGAATAACAGTTGAAGACTGAAGAGTTACGAGAAAAAAGATTTCTTGCTTTGCAAAAAAATATCTGTAATTTTAGGAGGATGCTGTTTCCAATTTTCGAAATCTTTTAGGCTGTCACTCCAAATCATTACAAATATTCAGATCAACTAGAACCAATAAACCAGGCAGAGAGAGAAAAAGAGCTGAAGCTGAACTGTACTAAAAATTCCTTCTTTTTTGACCGAAATCTACTATTGCGATGGAGGAGGATACGGAAAATGCCGTTGAGAGGAAGGAAGAACTCAACAGAAAGAAGATGGGATTTCAGGCAGAACGAAAACATAATTTACAAGAATTGAGTACATGTATGAAATTATTTTTACTCTTGTGCACGTTGAGTCGTGTTCATGTGTCAAAAATGATGTTGTTGAAGATGAGGATGCCACCACCACGAAGAAGAAGTAGAAGAAAAAAATAAAACTGTTCCTCTTTCCTACATATGTCGGTTTATGATCTTTATGGATTTCCTTAAAAAATAATTTTCACAAAAAAACTTGGCTACTAGTCAATCACACACAATCTTTCACCAAATACAATGGACTACACTATATATATAGTAATACCGCCACCACGGTTGCGTTGCAGCTGTAAGCTGAAGACACAGCAACACTTTTATTTCTTCATAATCATAATAACAATCACGTAAGTAAACTAAACTAACCATACAACGACACGGTTTCACTTCACTCCCTCTCCCTTGTTTCTCTAACTTCCGGATGGATTTGTTTACGCCGACAGCAATGTAGGCATTTGTATACAAGAAAAATCCAATCCAGGGCACGCTTTCTGATGAATATGAGGAGTCTGACGTGACATGTGTTAGTTTGTGAAAGTAAACTGCATTGCTATTACCAATACAAGTAAGAAATATTAATGTGTTTTTAAAATTACTGAAAATGAACACATTTTTCATTTCTCAAATCCACAAAACTTTTACTGACACGTTATTTAAAACAAATCAACAATCAAGGGAAAAAGAATAATTTGTTATTAGGAAAAATGTCTGGATAAGACGTTGCTTCTTGTTCCCATTGCACTGACGACGTACAAATACAGTCACGTTTAGAAAATATCAAAAACTAAAACTATTAAACAAACGACAAAGAGTTAAGTGGATTCTCTCTTTATTCTTTTGCTTTGCAATTTCTTTTCTAGTAAAAAAAAATTCACAAATTCCTATTTTTCTTCATTCAAGCTGTGGCATATGACATTCTAATTCATTCAGAGAATTCTCATATGGCAAACTGACAATGAAACGAAACGACGATGGCGAGCTATTATTATGGTATGTCATGTAGTAGAAGTAGGCTGTAGGTTGTTGGTTCGTAAAAACGTTAAGAAAAAAGGTGACATGAAGCAAAATATAAAAAAAACCTTTCATTTTTTCTCGTTTCATTTAGGGTAAGTCTTAATGTAATGTAACCAAAGCCCCTCACAAATCACACACGTAATATACCATTATTACACCAAAACTCCATTTTTGTCACAAGTCATGAGTAAGAAAAAAAGATCACTTTCAATATAAAATGGCAGAATAGATTTTCTTTGTCATCTTTTTTATGCAGTATTTTTGTTATTATCATCATACCACCTACTTTGTTTTTAGTTTTAAAACGGTACCGACCCCTTATAGTGTTCGCATTTTGGTTTTTGTTTGAAAAATACGATATTTTTTTGCAAATGAACGCATAATAAGTTTATATGAACTGATTGTCTTATTATGCTTTTTCATCCACTCACACACATGTCATACATGTCAGTCATGTTAACCTACCTTGTTAAGAACTGCCGTGGTGTACTGTCTTTATTGCACAATACAAGAATTTCCCTTCAAAATAGTTTAATTTTAATAGTAATGTGATGATGTCTTCTTCTCAACTTTCGTCTTCCCTTTTGTTTTACAAGGAATCACATCACCCGTCACCATAATCACTACCACCACCTGAATTGCTCTTTTTTGTATTTGCCTATTTCATTGTTCCTGCAAAAAGAGTTTGAGTAAGTAGTAGTCCTCATTTTTCTGTAAACGAGTGACACTTCAACCTTCCCATTTTGATGTCTCCATACTATGTCTTTGTCACCAATTTAATTCCACATTCACCATTCTCCTTTTTTGTACAAAATCGTTTTATTATTATGCAAATCAAGTTAAATTCAAGTTGTATTAGAAGAATATAACGGTTGAATGAGATCCCCTTTGTTGCTGTTTTTTATTATTGGCAATGCTCGATAGAAAACCAATCGCATCACGTGCAATAATTAGCAAGAAAGAAATGTTTTGAAGGAAGTCTCATCAACAGAGAACAGAAGAAAACAAAGTATTTTCTTTTTCTAGCTTGCTTGGCTGGTCTTACGACGACGGAGTAATTGCTCACTTCTTGTTATTTTGTTTTCCGACAAAACAGAAGCAAATACGCAAAACATAGCAAAACAATGCTTTGTGATGAAAAACAAAAACACGACACTTTCTAGAGCCACTGCACCACCACTACCACCACCACCAAGCACACAGTAATAAAAAGAAGCGTTTTTTAGAAAATAGAAACCATATAGCACATCACTTTTCCTATAATGCGTATAAGCACACAATTATCCTCTTGATTCTGCCTGACAGAAAATCAGTAGACGCAAAGACAAGCCCACGCTCAATCAAGAAATGGGAGCAACTGAGCTGAAATTGTTACAGTTTTTATGTTTTTTATTTAGGTAAAAATCTTAAAAAAGAATCTTCGAAAATCCTTTCTTTAAACAAAAACGAAGGAACGAGCAGCAGATGTAAAAAATTTTCATTGTAAATCACTACACGTAACTAACTAACTAGGGTTTTGTGAATGTTTGTATTATATTTTTTTAGAATACGAGTGGAAATTTTTCAGTAGGAAGAGAAAAATGTGCTCTGAAAGCTAAAAACGTAAACTTTGCACTTGAACTGACTGAGCCGACTGAAAACTGAACACATTAAAAAAATATAACGTGTGCAACCTGCAACATGCACGCAAGTAACTGATATGGTGACTAATACTTGTTCCAATCTATATTACACGAAAAAGTTGTCAGTATCATCATCATCATCAGCACATCAACATCACCTACACCTTGCTTAGTTACTAATCATATCCACCAACAAATGCTGCACTTTTACTGATTCCCTCAAATAAAAGAGTCATGCCATAAATGCCACTTGCCAACTCTCTCCCTCTCAAATACTTATAATAATCCATTCTCTTCTCAACTCACTCACTACTGCACGCAGCAGAAGCAGGAGAAGCGTTGATGACGACGATAATTGCTCTGAGGTTGGTAAATAAATCGTAGTAGTAATTCCAAATGACTGCGTTGCGCTGTTTGTTGTTGTCTCTTCATGGCTTTGGTACTGCACAATAGCGTATCTGATACCCACAACCGTCTCATCATTATTATCGTCATCATCATCACATCGTATCACACGTACGTACATTAGTAAATACCTTTTCCCTTTCTCATTCACCGTAGTTAGGTTAGAGTTAGTTAGTTAATTATTTTGAGTTTTTATGTCTGAAAGTCTGAAGCTATTTATATCAAAACAACTTTACTTGATCAATTCATTACTATTATTATTGTGATAGTTGTTTTGCTCTGAATATTTTAACTTGTTCAAATATTTTACTTTCTGCTTTGCTTACTAAATTGCTTACCACAGTAGAAAATTACAGTTGAAATGGAATGAGAGAGTTTAAAAATTATGCGTTAAATTCTATTAAATACATATTGGGATTTGGCTTGGCTTATACATAGTTTAGCACAGGAAGGAGGAATTTTGAGGATGATGATAAAGATGAGTTTATAACGTTTGCGTTTCAATTCAGACGCTGCTGCGCTGCTGTTTCAGCATGTAGAAGTAAATACCACCAAAGAAATTTTAATGGTTTAATAGCGCCAACCATAATAATGATGATGATAATTAGTGTCTGGTATGATTGTGAATACTGTGAGCATGACACATCGACAAAGGCAACAGAACAGAAGCAGAAGTAGCCTCTCAAACAAAAAAAAACGTTTGAAAAATTCTTTGTAGTGGACAATCTTCTTTTGCAAAAATTATTTGCGAGGAAGTTAATTTTAATATAATGTGAAATAGTCGTATCTATCTACTGTAGCAGTAAACCTGCATGCTTTGATTTAAAACATATATGACGCTGATAATCTTCGTCACAAAGGAATGAGAGTGACGAGTTGAAAATCTATTTTTTGAGTTCTGTTGGAATTAAATTATCTATGTGAATACTTGCAAACTTCGCACCACACACATCATCTACTCAGCTTTCAACTTCAGAAAACTGCAGTTCCTGTTATTCAAATTAATACATATTATGATAATTATGTGATTATTATGGCAATGATGGGGATGATGAAGGGATGATGCCATTATTATTATTGCCAGATTTTGCACATTTATGAACGAGAAGATCCATTATGTTACACTTGTAGCTATACAACACAAAGACATACATTTTACAATGAATGATAATACATTTATTTACTCTTTGCTCCATATTTTTGACTGGATATTAATAAACCGTGCGTGCAAATTGAAAATGCGAATGAAATGAAGGCAAATAGTAGCGAAATGCGCTTTGCTGTTACTCATCTATCTAAATAAAACAACGTTAAGTGACAGTAGAAACGTTACGCAGCAGAAATTGTTATTTGACCTCGTAAATAAGTTTGCATAAGTTAGTTTTGGCAGTTGTTAGTAAAAAACATTCCATATGTATTTAAGTATTTTTTTTATTTTTTCACAAAAAATAAAAACACTTGCACTGCATCTATAATCAGGATCATTTCAAAAGTCGAAAACCCTTTTCCTGTTAATATTTTCTGTTATGCGGGTAAATTCTACCGTTTTTATCCAATACAAGTTAAAGTTTTATGCCAGATTTAAGTAAGAACCTCAGCGTTCTTTTTTGTAAACCAAATTTTCTCTACTATTAAGCATTGACTAATGAGCTAAACACACAAAAAAGTTTATTTTGTAGTAGAAGAAATTTCAACCTTCACTTTTTAAGACTCTTTTCAAGATTATTTATGAGACAGAAAAAGATAAAAATTGGAATGTATAAGTGATATTTACACATAAACTACGTTATAATTTAGAAGGATGGCTGCTGCTGTACTTCCCCCAGACTTTTTTGTGTATTAGTCATCAAGTCGCCATTTGCGCTTCTACTAACTAACAATATTTTTCTTTATTTCATTGCCTTCGTGTAAAAATATAAAATCGTAAGAGACGCCTCATTTCTTTTGCTCTCCCGATCATCTATCTATACGTTAATGTTTTTTCTAATGATAATTATCATTATTACATTATTGGTATATGATAGTATATGATGACGATGAGGAATAAGTACTATTGTAACTTTTATATGCAATCTGAAGGTAGAGTATTGGAAGTTTTCTGCGTTATTCTGCTACTACTGCAGAAAAGACGAATAACAGCTATATAAATTTAATGCACATTTATTCCAAAAAAGATAAATATTTATTCACTTTATTCTTTTCCGTATTAGCTATTTATAACTCAAATTTTGCATCATCGCAGTAACATGAGGCAGAAGCAGCGGCAGTTATCATGCCGAAAGCGAAATGGATAAAGAGCCTAGGAATGGTAAAATATAGCACGAACGTGGAGTAAATAGACAGAAACTAGATAGCTCTTTCCTGATTGTGAGTAATGCATTTTGCCGAAAGGCTGTTTTTTTGCTTTGAAGTTCATAATATGGATATTTAATGCGCAATAAAGAAGCTAAAAGTATCCATAAAATGACAGAAAATACGTAATATAATGTAGAAAAGTAGAAAGAACCTCATAGAATGGTACGGTAAGTTTTTCTGATAAAAGATATTTGTAAAAAGAGAAATAACAGGTCTTTTACTAGCTTTAAAATATTTTTTGCACTTTTTAAAGAAAGCTGTGCAGTTATATGTTTTTCGTTTGGATTTTTAACATCTTGGATTATTGTTTTCTACTATTCTAAAATCCCGATGCATTGTTTTATGGTTAGTCTACGGTTGTAGGCAATTGATAATATTTTATTAATGTTAACTTGACCTTCAATTTACAGTAGTAAATATAGTATTTATAGTAGCCATGATATTTAAGTTTGCCTTTGGACCAAGTATCAGATCAATCTTTGAATACCATTCCTCAACTGAAATTTTGAAATGGTAATTGGAGTTAACTTGTCAAGTCAATTGAGAGCCATTAACAGAAATTGTTGTCGTTTTACGTTTTACAAAAACAAACCTTTATTTATTACTTCATCAAAAATATGTATGTAATTAGTTGTAATTAAATCCCAATACCTATCTATACATACATGGACCAGTGACGTCAAATTGATCACTAGTAAAACGGCTGAGACTGATATACAAAACGTTATGCCCAATAAAACAACTTACATGAACTATTTGCCTTCAATAAATTCTTTTCTGGATTATCATTCTTTTGAAAAGATGACAAGGTCGTAACTTAAAATACTTTTATTATTTGTTCTGAAATTTTAAGCCGTCATGTCACTCAAAGTAAGTACTACGATCCATATATACAAGTAGTAGATATTCCCATATTTAATCCCTCCCAAAACTTTCTTAAATGGTCTTCCCACACCACACGCCTTACCTTACAAAAAGCATTTTCCTTTCATTTCATCCGTCTATTATCTAAATCGCACCATTACAGAGCAAAAAATATATACGAGGGAAATACATTTTGATTTGAGATAAGATCTTGAAATCTCCAAATCAGATTTCGCAAAAGTTGAAACAAAATCATCACTGCTGCTTGGCACTTGCACTCCACTTTACTACACTTTACAATCTCGCTCGCATTTGATATGATACGATAAAGAAACCCTAAATTGTAATTTATTATGATGATACACAATCAGGAAGAGGTTTTTGCAGATTTACATAACATTATAAACACTTTTTAAAAGACATGCTTTGGTTTCTTCTTCCTTCTCTAATAAGTTTTTTTCTTTTTTTTGCTCATTCAATTAAGCAAACAACAAGAAACAAGCAACACACGCAACACCTTTTCCAAATCTTACTGTACCACCACTCCATCCATTCAAAAAATCTGACATTTTATGTCAATCTCCTGTCATCGTCCCCGTCATAATCGTCATCATCTTCATTTTTTTCTAAAGAATATCATCTTTATGTAGGTAGGTAGGTAAGATATTCTACTCTGCATTTCCACTCCACCTAAAATGTCCTCCATACCATATCTTATCTCAGCAATCCTGTTATACTTTGTTTACTTTTTTTATTACACTTCAGCATCTTCTCATTTTTTCTTCTCATTCAAGATTCTTTTCAAACAAAATATTTCTTTCTTTTCACTGTACGACCACTGCTTAAATAATATTCTCTGCTTCTTCTTCTCCTCGTGTAGTGTAAAACGTGACATGACTGTACTGGATTTCCTTAGGCCAGCTATGAACACGGATTCTGACTCTGACCTGATAATCTGGTATTGCATCTTTTGTTT
>JAHZNJ010001059.1:0-12464 GCA_027744475.1 Lepidocyrtus cf. sotoi NNG-2020 | reverse complement strand
TACTACGGGCACGACCCAGTCAAGTACATAATATAATTATCACGGATGAGCTCTTGGATTGCACGTGATGAAAATGCGAAATTAATCGCCCACATAAAGCATTCATTATATATTATGGCATGCCATATACCAAATACCAAAGCGTAAAGCCAAAGAAAGGCAAATAAACGGTGGGTGCTACACGGAAAGGAACTCGCGGCTGTTGAACCTTCAATAAAACGAAAACATAAAAACAAAAATTTAAATTGATGATGATAAAACTGAACTCTGTGAAGGAGCAGAGCAGAAGTATTATTATTATTATCCGCTCCTCTGACTGCACATAAAATATTTTATATTCATATTTCATAATTTCGTAATTTTCCGCAATCAAAACAAAATAAACATGTCACATCCTCTTTCGGAAGAGATTCATTCGTTTGATGATGAGAACGAGCAAATGGCTATAAAATAATGCGGTGGTGGTGGTAAAAGCGGTGATGAAAACTCAAAGTTACCATTTTCCTTTTTTTAGTAGGCAGGCATCATTATTTTAGGAGGCAGTGATGTTTCTTTTCTGCTGCATTGTACTAAAAAAGAGATTTTGTGAAGCAACAAAAAATCGATAGACGTAATTGGCTCCAATTATTGGGTTTGTGGGTAATCAGTGTGCATCATCATCACAAAACAACCACCGCACCGCACCGCCATCAGCACATGATGTGCACCATCACGCACTACAACACAACCACCATCACAACCTCCTCCACCTCCAACTATCCACCGTGTAATCATCGCCAACATGAATATACATTTTTTTATTTTATATTTTGTAAAGTTTTACCTCAAAGGCTTATGAAATTCCTCCGTATTTGTCTAACATCAAGCATCATTATAAAAAAGCACCATAATATTATTATTATGGTATCGCATCATCGTATACGAGTATACGATTTGGGCATCAGTAAAAAGAATGACGAGGAGGAGAAGAGAAGAGAAGAAGAGAGGACGTCAAAGGCAATGGCACGATTATCGTCATTATTTTCTTCCTTTACTTGCTTTTTAGTTGCTTTAATACTCCTTCTTGCGCTGCTTCGCCTGCATTTTCCCATAGTCATCATTTTTACCATGCAAATTAAAGTCGAATTAGGGAGGAAGCATCAATCTATGTTTGGTCTACGATCAAGCCTGTGCATTCGTTTATGATACAAAAACTAACTTCTTTCGAAGCGTGTAGGTAATATGTAACAAAATCGTCTGTTAAACCAGCAAAATCTATGTTAGTAAATACACTAAAAAGCTAAATTTTAAAAATATGCCGTCTAAAAATGTCAGCTTAGAATTTTTTATGCTCAAAAACTAAAAATACAACCAGTTTGACAGTTTTGCAAAAGAAAAATCAATTGGTTTTTGTTTCTCAATTGTTATGCTTGACAAGGTTGCAAGTCTACCAGAAATAAAATTATTCATTTGTAGAAATAACAGTTTAGATGCAATTCCACGTATGATGCAATCACTTACACTAAACGCTATCCTTCCCAAAAATATAACATTTTTGTAGCATTAATCCATGAAAACGGTCAATTAAAGTTTGAAGATGGATGAAAATTGTGTTTGCATTTGCATGCTTATCAATAAAATGATGAGCGTTACAAGTTACAACACACAAGCATAAGCAAAGGAACAAAGCTACACTATTTTATGATTATTACGAAAGGGCCTGGCACAATAAATGGGCGTCATTTCTTCAAAATTCTTCAACTTATCATTAACTTCAACCAAGGCATATACATATTTTTATGCTTGACAGGCAGAATTACTGATTTTAAAGCGTTTGATTTCCTCGTAGCCGACTCAGCTTCAGTTGTTTATGTAATTTTATATTTTTTCAAATTTTTTTACTCAAAAAATTCATTTTTTAACTTCGATCAACTTGATGATTTTGGAATTGTAGGCGGAAACTCACGACTCATGAACGAACAAAAGTACATATTATGTGTAGCAAACAAACACACACACACATAAACAACATTAAAGCAAAAAATTGTTCTATTTCCTTCGTAATAACAGGCTACGGAGAGGAAGGATACAGATGAGAGACGAGAAACTGACAGCAAAGTTCGATTTGTCAAAGAAGACGGTGGTACTTTTTTACGAATCAAGCTGTTTTCTTGTTTTCTCGTTTTCCCTTTGACAGCTCTTATGCCTTATGCCTTCTCCTCCCATTCACTTTACTTACCTTTCCTATAAAATAGAGAACGAGTCATGCAACAGCGGCAGCAGCAGCAGCAGAAAAGCCTGAAGGTAATCATATATGGACGATTGTTGCAATGCAGCGCTTGGGGCAATCTAAGCAAAATTTTTTTAGAAAGAGAGTCAAGTCAAATCGGATGAGTTTCATCTCATTTTATTTTCAAGGAATAGAAAATTTATACGAAAATTGTAGGTTTTTGCTCTACAAGTAAAAAAATGATTCAATTTTTTTACAACTCATTCCGTATTATTATGACCCATTATCGTTGTCAGATAGTAAAAATGGAACTACTAGACACTATCATCATAGCAGCTACGTTGAGAAGGAAGAAATATTATCAAAATGTGGGAAAATGCTTGAATTTCAGAAAAAAAAGTTATTTTTGTAAGTAGTAAGCTCTGCATTATTATTATTATCATTACACATTTGATTTTAATATTCAGTTGCCTTTCATTCCAGTATGAGAGAGATTTCTCTTTCTTCCATAAACACTGAACGTGAGTGAGCTTTGAACTTTATTTTTTAAAAAAATTCTCAAGCTAATTCAACCTTTAAATTACTACTCCTTCTTTTAACAATTTTCTTATTTGTTAGGAGCAGTAACTTTCCCGTGCATAAAAATCAGCTTAATAGGGTCATATATATTTCAAGAGATCGCGTTTCTCCTTCTCCTTTTTGATCAACACTTTCTTTTCGAGAAAAAGGAAGAAGCAAATGAAACATTCTTTCGCATACTAACATGCAGCACAGGCAACCCTCTAAACTCTCAACCCACACAAATTTACTATTACTACTGGAACTGGGACATTATAGCTCATTTTAAATTGTTATTACTACTTTAGCTCGGAGAAGTGAAATAAGGAGAGAAACGAGAGAGAAAAAAGCAAACACAGCAGGAACTTCTTTTCCTTTTCCTACTGAAAATGATAGACCTACTTCTTTTTTAAGTTCTGCTACTAAAAAAGTAAAAAGGCTAACTACGCTACAACCAATTTTATGTATTTTTCTTATTTAGAATTACTCCATTGCTACACCATTCACAATTCAGAATGAGTAGCACATAGTGGGATGGGGCTGGGTTTGCTTTTGGTGCTCTTCCGACTCTGGAGCATAATTTCAGAAAATGAAAATTTTCTAGACTTTATCAAAAATGAGTTTTTCCCTTGTTATTACCTAAATAAGTTACTACCAGCAGCTAATAAGCAAAATAGGAGTAGAAAAACGCAATGAGTTTAGCTTTATAGCTTCTTGCCGTTTAGACTACATTAAAAAGAGATACTGACGCACTTACCATAAGTTAAAGAGTGAGAAACAGAAAGAAGAGAGAGAGCGAGAATGAGAAATAAGAGCCCTTCCTTGCTTGTATAAACATATGAAGTAAAACGTGACGGAGTCAAGGGGTGAAAACACACAAATCGTGCTGCTACTTTGTTGCTGCTGCTGGAAATATGTATTAGGTAAAATGAGTATGAGTATGAGACTGTGTGTGAATTACATCAAGATAAGAAAATGCTTCTACTTCTGCTTTTGCCGCTGTTGTTGTTGTTGCTACTCCTGTGGAGTTGTACATAACAAATAAGTGTAATATCGCTACTATCACTCACTCACTCTCTCTATCTAGAAGATTTTTTTAATATACGAAATAAAATACTAATATCTATACAAGCTCTTGAAATTAGTTGGTAAATATTCAAGATTTCCATTACAGAAATTTTTTAGCAAAGGGAAAATACATATAAATTGAAATAACTGTTTAATAAAAGCAAGAAGCAAAGGCAGTAAACTAGAAAAAAGAGCTTCAGTTTCTGGCTTGTAATAAAATTAGCTCGAAAGCATTCATTTGGGAGTTGGAAGTAAAACGGGACCGATACTACATAAAAATGAGCGGAGGAGCAAAGCTCAGCAAACGAACTCACTCTCAGGCCCATCCCTACATACTTACTCCTTACTACTTAACTATTAAAATTGGTAAAATGCGTAAACACGCCATTACAAATGTAATAATATAAAGTGTTGCATAAATAATGCAAAAATGAAAATTGTATTAAAATCATGAGAACTGGGAGAACATTATTTTGAGATTATAAATTCACAAAAAATTCAATTAAATTACGAAAACGCAGTGCAAATAAACATCAAATGAGTGAGTTGAGTTGAAATGAAAACTATTTTATGCTTTACGCAATTACTCTTTTATGAACGCCAACCAAAAAAATTTTAGCATGAAATTGCTAGCTTCAATGTAGATGACATATTATTTCCATTCTTTAATAAATGTACTGCATCAAAATAAAAACGAATATTTGCTTTGCTAAAATAAATGCTAGCTCACCTGAATCTGAGTTTGTCTTCAAGTCAAAAAATTGTCAGTCAAAAAAATGTTTTGCTCAGTTCAGCAAAGCAAGCAAATATAACAAAGCAGCCAAGCACAAAAAACAAACTCACTCTGCAAAAAATGAGCCATGGTCATGACATCCCAAGCAATTATTTACCTATTCGCATTTGTTCGTAGAAAGAAAGTAGACGTGTGTGATTAGATTAGTCGTACCCTAAAAAAGTTAACTTCAGTTGTTAACTTTAAAAAGAAAACAGAAAAAACTTGTCTATTATAATTTCTACCTCTGCCGCTGATAGGTTACAAGCACTGTTAGGAGTTTTCAACATGATATCATTTTATCATGATGCATCCTTTATTCTTCTTCTTATTATTATTTTTCCTACATTTTTGTTTTTCGTTTTTCTCTTCAAAAAGAGTAAAAAGTTAATGTTACATTTCAACAATAAACAAGAAAGAAAGAGAGACGAGAGAGAGAGAGAAAAAAAACATCACGGCAGTGGCAACGCAACGGCAACAGCAGCAGCGGAAATTTACGTGTGTGAGTGTGTTTGTGTTTGTGGATGAACGAGCATGGGGGTTGAGTCAAGTTACTTTGTAAAAGTTGACTCAAGACCATTTCTACCATTATGTTTTTCCTAATCGCATTTTAATATCAGCCTTCATGTCTGTTTTCTGTTATTTGTTACTTTACTACTACTAGTACGTTGATGTTGCTTTGTTTGTTCTGTTCTCTTCTGCTGTTGTTGAACATTTTTTTGTCTTGTTGGTCTCTTGGCCTTTTTTTTCTTTATTTTTATCTTGTTTCTAAAAACGCCGCACCTCTGTAAGTATAAGTATAGATACATTCCTTGCTCCCACGGATGAATTATAATCAAACAAATTTGAGATAATCAGCAAAAAAATATGTCCAATTAGATTATATTAGAATTGATATTGAACTAATGTATGCACTTAAGGCAACTGATGATCTAATTATATTAGAATTGATATTGAACTAATGTATGCACTTAAGGCAACAGATGATCTAAGTAAATTAACATAAAATATAATATCCAAATTTTGTTGTGTCTTCTAAATTAATTTAAATTACGTTTATTTATTTAAACCGGTTCACAAGTAGTAATAGTATTTTTATAAGTCGGAAAAAATTCTCTTTTGATTCGCTTTCTTTATTTCTTAAAAAATAACAACACGTTTTCAATTTTCAACCCCTAAACGTAAAACATATTCAACCACTACTACCACCCAACCCAAATCCATTCATTTTCCCCCATACGGCAGTTATGTTCTTCGTTTTCTTCTCTGCTCACCTCCTCTCATGTGCATATGGTGGTGGTTGGTTTATGATTCTGCATATATGTGTGTTTGTTCTTGTACTTTGTGTGGTGATGGTGGTGGTGGTGGAAGAAATTCTTTGTGGAGGCTATATTTTATAAAATGACAATCGTTTCTCTCTTTCTTTCTCCTTTCTATACTTTAATACCTACACACTTTATTTTACTTGAGGAAGAGAAAAGAAAATGGTTAAGGTTGATGTTTAAACTGGAATCATACAAGTAATTCAGAGAGAAGAAGAAGTTATTCAGGGAGGAAAAAGTAAGTTGATGTTGTTGATGATGATGATGATAACGATGAAGGGAAATGTGTTGCAAGTTTAAGAGAAAGAAGAAAGAAAAAGAATGGTTTTGGTTTGCTTCGTCTTTTAGTTTAGTCACCCACCAACATAGCATCAACATGCACAAAATAATATTATGAGAGATTTACTAATGTATGTAGATATCTGACTGGAAACCATCATCAGAGACATCAGGAGAACAAAATGGAGATTCACATTCTTCTCTCTCTCTCTCTTTCTTTTTTCCTCTCCCTCTTTTTGTTTGCTTTTCTTCTTCTTCCGCCAGTATTTTCCTCTGTAGCTACATTATTATGCATTTTAGTTTTCCCTTCTCATCTTTCTTCAGTTCAGATTTTTTCGGGAAAAGTAAAAGTAAAGTGGGAACAGCCACATCAGAATCTTTTTGTGAGTAAATACGCAGTAGAGAGAGAGAGAGTATTTGTGCTTGAGAGAGATTTTGGGAAAGAATAAGAAAGAGAGAGAGAGATCGACTCCACTTTTGTCGCCATATGTTGGCTGTTAGTGTTTCTTCTTCTTCTTCTTCTTCTTCTTCCTCTTCTTAGTTTTTTAGGATGCATCAAAATCGGCTAAAATGTGTAGGTTTGTGTCTAAAATGATACGGAAAAGCGAAAGAGAGGATCTATAATAGAGACTGAATCTTTGTTACAAACAGTGAAGGATTCATAATATTAAACTAATGTCGTGTTTCTATTGCTCAATAATAATATGAACAGTGAGCAGAGCAGAGAGAAATGGAGAAGGAGAAGGAAGATTATCTTTAAATAGATATTTTTGGAAAAAGAATAAGAAGAAAATCTTTGTTTAAGTTTAGGTTGCAGAGCAAAACAACATTTTTTAGTTTTTGGGAATTTTTTCTAAAATTTTCGAAAGAATCTTTTTTATTTGCCACTGGTGTTGCTTTTGTTGTAAAAAGAAGGAAAAGAGTTTTATTTCTCTTTCTCATGACTTTTCAGAAGGTACTCTGTTCTACATTTCAACATTTGCTATTATTTTTGGGTAGAACATATTTTGGATTTAGATGGGATAAGCATTTGTAGCCGTAATCTTTGAGTGTAGAGAGAAATAGTTTTACTCTTTTTTACCCGTACTTGTAAGTATGCATATTTGTAGCTGTAAAAGTGAAATTTTAAAAAAGTGTTTTCTCTTGAAAGAGATTTGCTTTTTGAAACAATAAAGGGATGAACTGAAGTAATGTTGAAGGAGTGTTAGAGCGGAGTAGAGTTAAGTTTAGTTTAGAGCCATTTTGCTTTATGCTAACGAGAGTTGAGCAGAGAACAGCAATTGTTCCTCATTTGTAATCCTTTTTCCTCTTTTTTTCACATGATTTTTCCCCAAAATGTTTTCCCTTTTTATTCTTTTGACTCACATTTGACTAGCAAGGTGGTATAAAGTAGAAAGTTAAAAGTTATTTTCCTTTCTACTGAAAAAATACGTAGTTCAAATCAAGCTGTGTCTAAAACTTCATATAATGGGGAGAATGCATATTTTTTCGTTTCCTGATTGATTCCTATTAAACCTCTATGATATGATCATTTTAGAAATGAAAAATAATTATTTAACAATACAATACACCATCGACATCAACCTATTATTCACAGCACTACTACTAATGTTATAAGAAGTTATATAAAGGCGCTGCAAAATGCTTTATACGAACTTTAGGTTTTCAGCAGTGCAGAATTCTATGTTCTGCCAATTTAAGCTAAACTAACTATGGGAATGCATTAAAGACAGTTTGGATAATCCACAATAACGTTGCTGATGCAAAAAAGCTTATAACCAACTTAAATCAAAATCTGAATGGTTCAAGCCTAAAACCGAAAAAATACAAACCCAGAAGTCAAGTTGTTAAAGTAAATGTAAAAAACTCTGCGAGCTCTAGTAAATTAATATGATTGTTTTTTTAAAGTTAAAACGCCTTTTGTTTATGTATTAAACGAAGCAAAGTGTGAGAGTAGAGGTTTGAATTAAATGGCATACATAGAATCATACTTTTAAAAAGAGTATTTGGATTTGAATACAATGAATGCATTCCAAGCACGGTTACTTAAAGTTTATTGAATAAAAAAAGTTCATTCCATTTTGAAATTTATCCGAAGTGTTGCTGTTCAGTTGGGTTAATTTCTTTAACCGTTTCCGCCCAGTTGATTCTCAGATAGAATGTACCCGTTTCAGTTTTGTTTGAGTTGAGTGGGAAAATGCATTCTTTTTAATTCGAGTTGGTTTGTTTGAGTGGCTCTATCCGAAAATGGCGAATAAATTGGAATTTTCAAAGTAAAATAAGGGAGGATTTGCAAAAGATTCATTTTTAAAAGGCAGATCAAATTTCGTCAGCAGAAAAGAAAATAGTCAAGTGTAAGAAAAAATAGAAGAAGAAGCTTTCAATTTGATTGAAATTTCTTCTCTTGAGTTTTGATCCCCATTTGATTATTTGATTTGATCATTTCCGGATCAAGAATCACCAGGCTTTAGTGGATTTTATTTAGCTAAAAGAGCATTATTAAAAGTGCTATTCTTTGAGAGTGGAACGTTTTTGCTATTTCTGCATAATCCAGCAATTTTGAAACATTATTAAGAAAATTGTATTTTTTTCGGGATTCTGGAATAATAAAAATAAACCAAAGAAAAAAATCAGGACAGCTTTGATTTCATAACATTTTAGTAGAATTGCTCTTAAAACTTAAGAAATTACGATGAAATGAAATATTTTTTGTGTTTTTAATTTAACCCCAACTCGGTTACAAGTTGCCTCGCTTTACATTATAAAGTAGCTTTTCATAACGCTTCCGAAAAGATGACATCTTTAAGAAGCAAGCCAACAAAATAAATGTAGAAGCTTATTCAGCTTTTTACTTTCACATCAGATTTTTATTCAAATAATGTAATAACCGTGCTTTGATTTCATAACATTTTAGTAGAATTGCTCTTAAAACTTAAGAAATTACGATGAAATGAAATATTTTTTGTGTTTTTAATTTAAACCCAACTCGGTTACAAGTTGCCTCGCTTTACATTATAAAGTAGCGCTTCAAAACGCTTCCGAAAAGATTACATCTTTAAGAAGCAAGCCAACAAAATAAATGTAGAAGCTTATTCAGCTTTTTACTTTCACATCAGATTTTTATTCAAATAATGTAATAACCGTGTAAGAAGGGTAAAAAGGAAAATTTAGAAAAACCAGTGAGGAAACCACATGTGCGTTCTTCTTTTCTTCTCTTCCTCCACTTATGTATTACGCTTTTTGCTTCTTAGTTATTGCCATTATTATGGATAATGTCATTTAGGGATCAAAACCTTTTCTTCATACACAAGCTGTTACATTTCTATCTATTTCTGTCTTCTTCTTCTTCCCTCCCTCTAGTTTTCTATCTTTCTCTTTTTTTCTTTTTCATAATAAACTGCCTTTTTAACGTCGTAAACCATGTGGCTTCTTTTACAAGTAAAACTATGTTGAATTTATGTACATTCCTGAGCTTTGTAGATTCTTTTTATATTATCCATTTTCTTGTTCTGATAAAATACTAATGCTCTTGTGTGTGGTGGTGTGCGGTGTGTGTGCTAACTCCATTTATTTCTTTTTTTGGGGAGGAAGAAGAAGACCTGCCTTCTTTTAATATTACATTTCTCTTCCTCTCTTCGTTCTTCCTTTCATTCTTTTCTTTTTTCCCTTTCTTTCTTTTCTCTTTCTTTTCTCTCAACCATTTAGCTTTCATCAAGCATCCCACATTACAATGTTTAATGCAATAAATGCAATGAAGGAGGAAGGAGGAAAGGAGGAAGAGTGGTAAAACGAAGGGGATGAAATGGCTCGTTTATGGAATTTGATTGAAAACGGAAGGTCCCCGAGGAGGACAATAATATGTTTCCTAAAAAAATTCTTTTCTACACACAACACAGCCATTACGACTACCACCGTTCACCATTCTGGGCAAAAAAGAGTTAATCCAAAGGGGAGTGGGGGGAAAATCTTTTTAAAAGGGCAAACTACGTTTTATGTGAATAAGCACAAAAGTAAAATTATTTTAACTAAGTGAGCGATAAACTTTAAGAAACAATTCAGTTATTAAAATATATTCAGCAATAAAATACTACCAATCTATTATATAAATGTACTTATCAATAAATATATTTTGGTTGTAGGAGTCCAAACTAAACTGTCATCTTTTTTTAACAGAGTCGTTCTTTTTATTCCCACTGTCTTCCCACTCTCGTTCCCACAACTATAAAACTTTTCAACAAACTATGTGGTCATATATCAAAGTAGAATGAGCCAAAGGGAGGGAATAGGGGGGTGGGAATCTAGCAGCGGGTAGTATCTGTGTAGTGAGTAGTGACCACGTAACAGGATACACATATACCTTACCCAAGACATATTTCACTTCTCATGAGATCATGACTATTTCATGATATAGTGGCGGTGCGGTGGTGGTGTGCACACATTCATAATATAATACAGATATTCTCTACAGCTTGTTTTTCCTATTCAACAGGTGAAACACACACACAAGAATTCGAGGATTTGTTGTAGTGGTATATGGTGATGGTGTGGAGGCGAAGAAGTGGTGAGAACGACTTTCCCAAGTGGCACTTTTATGCTTGTAATAAAGTTATTTTGACAATGGATATGACGTCATAAAAATCTCGACCACATTTCTTTATTTGAGTATCATTCAACGCAACAAAAATGCAGCTCATCTGTATAACCTATGAAATGAATGACAGAAAGTAAAAATGCAACGGCATAGTAATAGTAGTAGTAATAACAATATTCCACATGTTCATTCATAATCATGTCATAACATAACATAGTCATCAAAATACAGATAATAATAATAATTTTATCAACGATGCATGTCTTTTCAGATAAAAAGCAGAGATTTAAATTCATATCCAAATAATTTTATGATTATGACATGAAAAAACAAGTGCATTATACAAAAAGACATAAACCGAGTAGATTTATATTTTAATTTTTTAGAAATAATCGTAAAAATTCATTTTTATTTTTACTTTTATTTTCGTTGAATTGACTTTTATTTAAAGATGACATGACAGGGTTTGTCGGTTGGAGAATGACTCTTTTAACAATAATTTCAACAATTTATTTTTTTGAAAATTTTACGATAATTGCAAATGTTTTTGAAGATATCAAATCAAAACAAGGCTTCAGCCCGTTACATTCAACAACTCAAACACAACAGCAAAAAATCAAGCAGAGTTCCTAGACCGTCTCTGGTTTTCTGTTCCGGAATTTTAACCCTTTTAACTCTTGACTTTTTAAATATGAATGAAAATGGTAAATTTCTACAATAAAAAGAAACATTTAAAACTATCACTACTGCACTAACACGATGATAACGGCGGCGATCATCATGATATGATTATGATACGATCATGGTTGGTGATACTTCTTGCATGAGAGGGTGTATAAAGAAACCAAAGGGGTTGTTGTAGAGTGAATGTGAATTGTGTAAGTGCAAAGGAATGAAAAGGTGGCTAAAATGAAGTAGGAAGTAAAATGTAAAATAAAAATTTAAATAAAAGCTCCGTCGAAATTATATTTTTTAACCAGTTTAATACGGAGCACCAGACAATACACAATTTCCAATCTACGATATTGTAGAGATTTTTCTTAAATAAGAAAACATACGGCAGCAAACTCTTCTTCTGCTTAAAAAAATTCTTATGGTAGTAGTAATGAAAATGAAGTTTTATTGCAAAATGGAGCTTCTAGTTGTAGTGTTCAAGATGAGAATAAAGCTAAGCTAAGTATGCATACAACATTACAATAACATTCCCTATGCTTTTATTATTTGCTTTTACATTTCACTCAAGTAAAGTTAAAGTTAAGTCAAAGCAGTTTCCTTCATTTCCCCTTTTTTTCTCTCCTCTTTTCCTTTATGATGATCTAGCTCATACAAGATGCATATATGCATTTGCTTGATGTTATTGCCCTCCTAAACTAACTAACTTTTAGTTCATTTTAAAAAGAGCGAGAAAGCGAGAGAAAAAGAAAGAGAGAGAGAGGAAATGTAATAAGGAGAGAAAGTAATGGAGGGATGATGCGATGTGATTCAGCTTCTGTATACATATTTGTTAAGATAGAATGATGCTACTTTGTTTCTAGTAGTAAAAAGGCTGTTCTTTATTCTCAAATAAAAATAAAAATCTCCCTCTCTCCAAGTAAATGGCAGTAAGTGTTGTATTTATGGTAGGAGAGCATTAAAGCCGTTTTTATGAACTTCTAAGGTGTCTTA
>JAHZNJ010001058.1:0-10123 GCA_027744475.1 Lepidocyrtus cf. sotoi NNG-2020 | reverse complement strand
AATAATAAGTGAATTGTAGTTGGGATTTAGAATGAGAACAAATTTGGGAAGGAAAGAAGGAGCAAGACGGACGTGTCGGATGAAAATTTTTCCTGAAGAAGAAGGGAAAAGTGAGTACAATACAAAATATTATGTATATAGAGAAAAGTGTATAATGCAACGTCAGTCAGACAGAGTCAGATAGCACAAAAAACCCCAACGACAAAAAAGTTTGCTGTTGTTAGTTAAGTAGGGGAGGAAGTCCCTGAAACGTATCATCATCGTCATTTCATTACTGCCTCTCTAACTGTTACCCTTGTCATTGTCGTCGGCGAAGAAAAGTCTGCAGTCCAAATAAATACTAGTGGGAAAAAAGTACCCTCCAAGTGTGTGTGCTTTCGGCTCTGAAAGGGAAGGACGAGTAAACAGAGAGAGAGAGAGAAAGAGAGAAAACTAAATAGTAATATTAGCAATTCCAGCTTCCAGCATGAATAGAAAAAGGAACAGCAAAAAAATAGCAGCACCGCAAATATTTTGTAAGAATTTTGTAGTAGGGAAAAAACTTGTGTGTGGATCGCATCGTGAGTAGTGATGTGAGGGAAGGGAGGCTCCTTGCTGCGCTCTTTTGTCCTTTAAATAATAAGCAAAATCAGCGTGACACTTTTTTATTAACGTTTACTTCGTATTTTTTGTAATATTTGTTATTGGGGACTGACAGACAAAGAGAGGGAGTGAGTGAGGAGGATGAGAACAGGAAGGAAATGTTAAAAATTGGCAAATTTTCTAAAAAAATAAAACTTCGCAGCAGTAATAAACTTATATTGACTTTAGAAGTGAATGTTTTGCCAGGCTTTTTTGCAGGATTATTATTATGGCCAGTAACGAGAACGGAAGCCTTTTCACACCCAACTTTAGTAGCTTAAAGGATGTCAATATTTTGCGAACGTGTTTTGGAAGGGAGAAAAGGAAAACTAACATTAAGCTTAATTTAAGTTTTAAAATGGCAAGTCGGAAATTTGACGCCTTTGGTTGGTGATCTACTTCTATTCTGTTATTTTCCTAATAGTATATAAACAAATTTTAGCAAAATATTTTAGTTTTAATGAAAAAATTGCCCCCTAAGTCGCGCAAATTTTATTATTTATAAACTTATCATGGACTATATTACATAGTGTCACGTTTTTTTAAATAATGAAGCAATGAAGCAGCTTTTGGAGCTGATTTCATCTATTGGTAGTTTCCAAAATAAGAATAATATGTTATGACGGTTTATAGTTTTGTTTTCTCAATAGCTTTTACCAATTCCTTTACCCCTTTACTAAACTTAACATAATTTTCACCAATATTACACGAATAAAACTTATCTCTTGTCTTAAATTCATTACAAAATATTCCGCAACCTTAAAAAAATCCAACGGCTGTAATGCAACATCATCATAAAATAAACAATGGACGTTTATACAATAAAACGTACATAAAACCATTGCATAATACGCTGTTGAAAAATGATTGCCTGCTCTTGTGAGTTGTGACTGTGACTGATGTCTATGCACTAGGTCTTGTCATGTTTGCAATGCACATTCAACTACAAAAGCTTTACCAAAATTACAAAAATGATGATCAGAAAGTTGCAACTGGGAAATAAGATAATGACAATGACGCAGCGATTATGGTGTTACGGATCTCTTCATTCTCATGCGTGATCATAACAATAAAAACAAAAATACTCCTATACCTACTACCTATTTACATATTTATTATTATATCATACTACACAAAGATTATTTGCATATATGAACACGACGAAGTATACGAACTAACTATGGATTTTAAAAGTACATATAGCATTCAAATGATTTTCACCAGAAAAACATATCCTGGCATGAGAAGCTGCATGTATGCGTTTGTTCGGGTTCGGAGGGTGGAAAATGTAGAAAGAAAACGAGTGAACAGAAGCCATTAGAAAAATTGAAGGATGATAAAGGCAAAGAACAAGTCACAAATTCAAAAGCAACCGAGCGGCGGCGGCGATGTTGGTTGTGCCACAGCATCACTCTTTGCCATCAATCTTTTTTCTTTCTTCATCCAATTTCGTATCTTTCAGGTATGTATATCCCGTACCTTTCGCAATTTCCATTCATTCCATTAGAATGATGGATTCGGTACTGTGGAGAATGACGGATGAAAAAAGAAACCGAACAGGTGAAAAATAAAGTTGAAAAATGGGCCATCTGTTCCCTTCTTGTCAGTTCAGAATAGAATGTACTTTATAATCATTATGACAACAACGACGCGACGAAGAGACGAGCAAAATGATGATACGTAGGTAATAATGATGCTTATGACGATCATATAATTTCTTTCACGATGAAAAAAATGGCAATAAAATACAGAATACAGAACCTCAACTCTTTCTTACCTTTGTCGGAAGCAGGTATATTGAATAATATGAGAAAACAGAGGACAAATTTGGGCAAGTCCATACTCCTCAGAGATAATGATGAGAATAACGACGGAGTACACATTAAACGAGTTGTAAAATGAGATCCGCCGGGAGTAGTAGTGGAGGAAGAAGAAGAGGGATGTCCCCGAATAAGGCTCCTTCCAGCTCCAGCTGTGCGCGGAAATACGAAGGGAATGAACATGATTCTTCTCTTCTTAATGCAGCATCCGTCTAGTAATATCTTTATGAGATATCCTACGCTGCTGCATAATATTATATGAAATGGAAGTACTTTTCTCTCCGGAGGTACTTAATCAAATTTAAAGAACATGAAGAATAGCATTCCACTCCAATAACAATTTATTATGGAGACCATGTCGTGATAATTGTTTTTTACTGCTCCATCATGCCGTTTTTACGAAGAAGAGAAGCAACGATTTCGGATAATTTGCATTTTTATCAGTTTACTTGAAGTTAGATTATAAACGTCGCTAAAACATTTTTTACATTTAAATAGGAAGCTTCACAAAAGATATTGTGTTGGGGAATGGGACAATAGAATTTGCACTTGCAGTAGCACATTTGCATAATCTAGATTTTAAAACGGTTGATTTTAGTAGCATTGCAAAAATGCACTTTCGCATCGTTCTATTATTGTTCATTAAAACTTTGAATATTATGTAAATCTATAAACTTTTGTTTCAACTGTCTGTTGACGTTTACTATGATTGACTTCACAACATACTGCATTCGTTTTAGCCGAGAAGTACGAAGTAAGGTGAATGAACTCGACAGCTCATTTGCATGATTTTACTTGTTTTGAAAGTGGTCGTTCCGTTTTGCACTCTTCAGTTCCTACATTTAGCTTCACTCACTCGCCTCGCATACCGTTCCGTTCGGTTGTCTTCAATTTCCAAGTCAAATGTACAGCGCGCGCGAGATATAAAATTCTCCGTTTTACAATTTTCGTACTTTTTCAAATCTTATGTAAAGTTTTGTTTTTATAGAGTTGCTTGCACTAAAAGGCTTCACTTTTCATTCCAGTAGTAAAAGTAAAACACAATAACGTTATTAAAATAGTTCGTATAGCTGTCCTCTCAGAAACTCTTTGCTACTGCAGAAATAAATGTAATTTTATGCAAAAAAGTTACTACCAACGAAAGAGAAAAAGTATTTTTTTTATATTAAAAACCGAAACTACGTTTCTTTTTCTCTACTTTTTATTATTTCATTTTTGTACATCATCATCATCAAGATCAAACTCAAACTATGACTGGAAATTAAATGAAGCCGTATAAAATTGTTACAGCAGCAGCAGCCTTGTCTTTTCTTGTCGCCTGTCTTCCTGTGTCAAGCTAGCTAACAGTTTTCTGTAATCACCATGAAATAACTTCCTGTCGCCGTCTTCCTAACTTTATTTTTTTAAGTTCCCCCTTTTCGGTGCTTTTGTATTTGAAATGTTCACAGCTGACTACACTTTTCTGCTAGACATATATTTTTTTAGTACATTTGAAGTCTCAAAAAGAACATTGTAATCAACCACAGCACAGTGACACAATGACTTGAAGCATTCATTCATTCAGTTTCAGCTTAAATCATCATGCGATAGGTTAATTAATATGGAGTTGTTCCCGTTCCCTTCCTTGAAACTTTCGAATATTATATAAAGCTTTGGCTACAAAAATGTTTAGTCAGTCAGAGCAGAATTCGTACACTTGTACGATTCCAGAAATAGTAATTATCACTTTCATAACTTTCCAGGAAGGGGAGTTGACTTCCTACAAAACGTTTGGACTCACAGCTGAATGAAGATCTGAAGTCAGTCACTGAAATTAAAAGTAAGCTTGTTCTTTCTCTTCTTCTTTCGCTCGCACTTTCATACTTTTCTTGTCGTTCTTTTATAATAACTTCAGCAGGATTTTCACATTTACTTTACAACAACGCGAAACCAAAAGCAGTACTATAAACGTACGTTACACTTCGTTTTACGGTCTATACGAGAAAGTGAAATCAAAGTAAAAAAAATTAATTATTATTTCAGTCCTCCTTTTTTAAAGCAACGCAAGCGTAGAGAAAAAATAGATATTTCCTTCCTGTATCTTCCTCAATGCTTGTCAGGATAATCCATGAGAAAACGATTCATTCATGAAATCATGCATGGAATCATCATAATCAACTGCATAGACTTCGGAGTAAGGTTAAAAACTTTGTATAGACATCTTCGGTTTTACATTGTTTAATAGAAGTTGAGCTACCCTATCACTTTTCATAGATCCTTTTTCATCATTTCTTTCAGGAGTAGCAAAGACCAAACCGAGTCTCACTCTGGTTTTGTGTGAAGGATGATGAGGAGGACGGCTGCGGCGGCTTCATCTGAAATTGAAAGTCAAAGAACAAAGAGTTTAGCAATAATGAAAAAAATCTATGACAAAAGAAGGGCGTAGTTTGTTAATTAAAAGGTAAGATTTCTTAATGAGCTTTTATATACACTCTTCCTTTCTTTTTCGTAAAAATGAATCCTTTAGAGAAACCAAAATGTCTGCTCTGTGTTTATGTTAGCGTGACATATTCAATCCCGGCCAGTCTCTTTGTTGAAACAATGTTTGCATGCTAATAACTGAAACAGATTGGTTTGTGTAAGAAAAGCTTGGAGGCTTATTGTTTTGGCGTGCTGCTGATGTGATGATAAAAAGAAACTTTTACTTTCTACGTTTTTTGGTTTTTTCCTAGTAAACATAATTGAAACCGAAAAATAAGCTCGTTATTAAGACTAATGTTGAATTCTCTTTGATCAGATTTGAAGCTTTGTAGCCAGAACAGAGTCTTGCTATTGACATCGAACCTGACTTTTACTTGTAGAGTCTAAGCTATTCCCATTAAAATCAATCTGTGTTCAAGTTAAATTATTTCAAGAACGGGCTTTTTAAAATTGAATTTAAGGAAAAATTACGCTTTTTCTGCCAAGTCACAACAACGTTCAAAGGAGAGTCATCATCATCAACAAATCGGTAAACTTCTAATACATAAGAAGTAAGTAAACAGGAGCAAAAACCTAATTTATTTTTATGTCAGGGAGAGAAGAAAGCGGATTTTCAAAAAGTTACTTAAGTCTATCTTTAATCATACCATGCCCTAAAACTTATATTCTGTTTAGGCTTTTTTAATGGAATCTGTCTTGCATTACCTTACTTACTTACTTAACCCTTCATTCTCTAATGCATTTTTTTGCAATTCAGTGAATTTAGTAAAGCCACAGGAAAAACCAATTTACTCTTTCTCTTTCTTTCTACCTTTTACTCAATGATACTATACATCCTAATTTTTCTACTTGCAACGAATGTAATTATCTTGAATGGAGAACTACAATAAAGTTTTCTTTCGTAAGTAATATGCATTTCATTTGACCGAGATGTTGGCAAATTTTTCACCGAAGGAGAACATCTATACCTATGTAAACGTATAGTATCTCGTGGCACAAAAAAATCTTCTCTTTTGTAAAGCAAGGTAGATAGGTACAAGGGTGAACTCAATTTCAGGGGAAAGGTAAAAAAAAGTTGCAGAAAATTAAAATGCAGAAAAGTCAAGTAGATTAAGGATGGAAAAGAAAAAGAAGAAGAATAGAAATGGAAAGTAGTATACGAATTGCGAATGCGTTGAGTATTTTTTAAAGGAAGACTTCTCTTTTCTCTTCGCTTCACGATTTTATTTTTGCTTTTACTATGCATGAGACCTTCTGCTATCTTTCCATTCATTCAGCCTTAAAAAATTCAAAATGCAGAAAATGTTATTTAGCCCTTCCTTCTAGTTTCTCCTCTATATTTTTTTACTTTACTACCAACATCCTTTTCTATTTGCCATTTTCTTGCATTTCGAATGATGCCAGAAGCTCTCTAATTCTGGCGAAATACTATACTGAATAAAATATTAGGAGCTAAATGCTTTCTCTTTTTCTCTTAAAGAATATTTTAGCTTTGATGGTAATAGTCATCATCATCATCACATATATGGAGAACGACGACACATACATGTTTATACACATAAATATATGTACATCCACTATCCTTGGAAAAGCTTTTTTTCTTTTCTTGGACACATACGAAATTATTCCCTTTCTACTATTTTTTTAGATGCTGGAAGTAAGTTGAATTTAGAAGCAAGGCAGGAAAAGGTTTTGTCATTAAAGTCAAAATGAAAGGTGCCAAGTCAGCACAGCAGCGGTAGCGGCACCGAGCGTATATTTTCTTACAGAAGAAGAAGTAAAAACTACAACCGGTAAAATATGGATGTGAAGGTAAGTAAATAAGGTAAAGTAAGATGAATAGATGAAGTGGAAAGAAAATAGGTAGGCACTCAGGTAAGCAAGCAGGTAGCTGATGGTGATGATGGCAATGGCCTATACCACCTCCGCACCATCATCATCATCACCACACTACCACCCCTGCAAAAACGTAATATGTAGATGAAAAAAGTTGCACGAGTTACTTTACTATCACCACTATCACCTTATTAACTTGCGAAATAAATCGAGAAGAAGAAGAAGAAATGCAAAAGTTTCAAAATGGAAAACAGACTTTACCTAATACATATTAAGTATGCGTCTACGACTACGACTACCACTCTATTTTCAGAGTAAGCATTCAGTTTAGTTCAGACAGAGTAATAATCGGGAAAGTGAAAAAAAAACGAAAAAAAAAGAAATTGAGAGAGGAAGCGGATTTTAGGAGGAAAATTATATGGAAAAATCACTCTGTCATTTCAATTTTTTCCTTTTAAAAAGCAAGTTCATCTCGCCTTCCCCGCTTCTTCTCTACTCACTCCCTTCTTCTTCACCTTCTTCCATTTTAAGACCCTGCATTAAATTGTAGATTTTTTAGAGTGATCATAAATCTATCTGGGGAGACTTGAGCCATGACAAAAGGGAAGAAGGGTTACGATACGCCGGATTTTTACTAGCCGAGTTAAAGAAAAAAAACGGGGAACTGAAGTGAGTTAGCACTTCCATCCATATTAAGTAAGTAAAATATATGAACTCTTCTTATCTGATCAGCCAAAAAAAATTGGCATTTTACGATTGCAAATGTGCAGAGGAGCAAGAACAGCAGCGGAGCAGTCTGACGATTTCAACACATCATCATCATCATCACCACACAACACCGCACACTGCACACACTCTTTCACCGACACCGAGACAAAAAGGTTTTGGCCCAGTTTACGTTTGACTCGACTGTATGCATATATCTATTTTTAGTTCTGCTTTTTCATTGAATTGGCAGACCGAAACAAACTTCGTTTTCACTTTGATCAATTGCAGAAAGGAAAAAAAGTATTTTTTTGCAATAAGGCTAAGGCAAAACCAGCAAGTTAGCAAAGCTTTACTTATTTTATGCATTAAAATTTCAACGAAGATGGAAACGTCAGAAGAAGAAGGAGAATTCCATTTTAAAGTTGATGTTAGTAATGTTTGTGTTGTCCTTGTTAGTTGTCACTGTTGATGGCATAAATCCTACACAGGAGCGAGAGAGGAGATGGAAAAGTATAGTAATAATAAAGTAACAACAATGCTGGATAAAATACTTTCACCGTTCGTTCTTTCTTTTTATCGAGATGACAAGAGGATTTTATTTATGGAAGTTGTTAAAAGTAGATTTTGTTTGTATTACAGCTTATTTATTTTAAGTTTCATTTTGAGTAGTTCTTCCTATGTAGTTCGTATCTTCTTTTTCTTGTTCATTTCCTCATCATCCTTTTACTTTATAACCACTTTCTCGCAGTGAAAAGAATGATGCTGATGATGATCAAAGCAAAGCCAGAAATTTTTGAAGCAGAATCGGCTTAAGATTTTGTAGTAGTAGTCGTAGTAGTTAGTAGCTACTACTTAAATATTCTTTTTTCTATTCATTCATACGTAGTTATTCTAGAATTTGTTGTTTGTGAGTGAAGACAAATGCTTTTAAGCTTTAATTAAATGTTTTAAAATGACAAATTAGATGGAAAAGTGCTCCATAAATTAAATTTTCTAACAAGTATAATTATAATATATAGTGCCTATGTAAGCAGTAGACACATTGAATGAAATGCTTAAAAAATTTAAAGCTTTGAAGAAAGAAAACAAAACGAAACAAAATTTCGCAATTTTTAAAATGCTAAACAGTATCCATTCAAATTGTATGCATACATACATAATGTAAAGCTACTTACTTACTTTTACAGAGAAAAAATTAACGAAATTACATTTGTGGAGTTGTCTAATGTAATTAAATTCAACAGAATCCTACTCACATTAAACTAGCTTATAACGTAAGGGGATCGGAACTTTTCCTTTTTGAAAGGATTATTTGTCCTATTTAATTAATTTGTTTGCAATATAATATGGACATTCTACATAATACACAGATCAAGGCTTGCAAAGTTGCTTTTTGACGAGAGTGTTTGTCAAAGGTAATGAAATGAAACGGATTTTTGAATTTAATGGAAATGTTACACAACAAATAAAGACTGTTGGAGATTCAACCTGATGCTATTTTAGGACATTTCAAACAGAAATATAGTAATAAAGCAAAATCGAGTCAGTAAATTAGAAATTCAAAGGGAATGAACGAATACTAAAGCAGTTTTGATGTAGTCCTGTGGTTTCATATTATGTTCTATAGAGAATGTTTTTCGTTTGTAGAATTTAAAGCTTTAATGTAAGTAATGGCAATGGAGATCTTTTTAAAAAACGCAGTGTCCATTTAAGTAAAGACAATTATGCTTTCATGATGAATGGGATGATGGCGATGACTGATGACCGAGAATTGTAGAAAGTACATTTTCCCATTCATTTTTTAAGAAAGAAATACATAGATCGTGCTTTTTGCTCTCTGTTCTGCCTGCGTTTATTTACCTTTTATGGTCCCCTCCCATTCAGCAGCAACATTTTTCATCGACCATATATCCGCAATTTATTTTTCTTATATAGTAAACTAGTGCCACTACTTTAAACTCAATACACATCCCCAAATTTACTTCAGTCCTGCTATAAATAAAATGTGCTTTAAAATATTTTCTTTTTGGAGAAATAAGAAGGAATATTGTACTACGTAGTATGGTGGAGTTAAGGCAGTATATTTTATTTTCCTTCTTTCTCTCCAAAACTCATTTCCTTTTGCCATAAGACGCCTAATATATTATCTATTTTTTAGTAAAATACTCTTGGAACTCTGAACTGAACTATTTATGGAAGCTCCCTGTGTGGAACACAACAAGTCAATAAATTCCCGTCTAGAATAAATAGCGTATTATACTAAAAAAGAATGACCTTTTCATATATATTTATGGATGAAGAGACTGATATGATTTTATCCCCATCTTTTTTCTCAATTGCTGTGCATATCGCCATCATCATCTTCTTTTTGTTTTTCTTTCCAATTCATTCATTCATCCAAACTAAAAGATTTTTGAATAGATTCCGCCGCTTAAATAAAAACCAGAAAGTAGGAAAGAAAAAAGGAAAAATACACTACAGAGGAAGTCGGCTCACGTTTCTTTACTTTTTATGTCGTTTTCTAGTAGAGTATCGAAAATTGGTCTCCTCATCAAAAAGAAAAAAAGCTACTAAAAAGAAAAGTTTGACTAGGTACGTACGATGAAAATAGTAATGATAGAAAAACAAAATGTAAATTGGGGAGAGAGGAAATCATTGTTATTTCTCCCTTTTCCCCA
>JAHZNJ010001056.1:0-16127 GCA_027744475.1 Lepidocyrtus cf. sotoi NNG-2020 | reverse complement strand
CCACCTAGTATACATTTTTCTAAATAATTTCTTTAAAAATTATAAAGGTTTATAGTTCATTTTTAAAATATATTATTTCGCAAATTTTATTTTACTCTCCACTTGGTATTTTCCAGCAGCACTACTCCACAAGAAACAAAATTATGTAGCACAAGAGCCACTTCCGCTGACACAAACGATTAAAGAGTTAAGAGTGCACACGGGAAAATACTTAATAATTTTGAAATAATGAGCACAGCACCCCGTTAAAAGAAAATTGGACTGCTGTATTATTGCTTTTTACTAATCAACCTTCTACGATCATTCGATCGACGCACGGTCAGCTCATTTTCTCCACTTCAAATATGCTCTAATCTAAGCAAAAAATATTATCTACATTTTAAATGTAAGACGTAAAGAAAAAACTGAGAGAAGGAAAGAAAGAAAGAAAAGCCTCGTCATACATTTCATTTACTTATTGATATTTAATAATGATTAACGAACAAATCCATTAAAAATATATTTATCTAGCTACCTGTGTCTTAAGCAAAGTAAAGATAAGCATACGTACGTACAAAAGTAAACGTTTTCTATAAAATAAAACCATAGTAAGTACAAATGCACGAGTGAAGCATGACTATGGAGAGAAAATGGAATGAACTGATCATAAATTTATAATTTAAAATATTGATTAGCAATTCAGCCATGTCTAAATACTGAATTCCGTTTTGTATGGGTAAAAGAGAAAGAAAAAGGGAGAAAGGATTTGTCTTTAGTTTCGGATTTACCATTTTTGGCTTTGCTTTAGCAAAACAGAAAGAAAGGTTTCCGAATTGAGATTGCGAAAGAAATGTACTTTTGCATTGACATTAGTTTGGCTTGGCTTGTTTGACTATGACAATCGCTCGCATGGACGGATTTGTTACATTTCATGAATATTTTAGTGAGCAGAAGCTTCTCTCTAAACATTGAAATATTATTTGGAATTGGGATGGTTTTGGTTTGCTATGCTATTTGCTTGTACTTGGTTAGCTGCTAGTTTATATGAGAAGGTTGAAAAAACGGGAATGTATTGGTAGCGATGAAAATTATGATCAGAATGGTAAAGGCAAATGAAGGATAATATTTACTTTAACTAGGTTTGCAGTTTGTAGCTTATCATAATAGCATTTTTGTTAAAAATGTACTAAAATATTATTTAAAAGGGGACAGGGTGGTTAAGGAACCATAAGATTTATAAGGTTAAACCAAAATGGCTCCTTTATAAGAATCTTTGTTAAATCGGACCTCACAGAGTAAATTGTCTAGTTAAAGGCTTTGTGATTTCTAATTTAGGATATTATTTTAGAGTATAAAAGAAAGAAAAGGGGTTGATGAAGCAAGGAACCCTTTTACTAATCTCTATGTCGTACTACATAAATAACGTACGTATCTACTATTACGTGGAAGGCATTCATTAATGAATGAATGCCTTTTTCGCATTACTTTTGGAAAAATTTCCTACGTGAGAAGCAAAAATAAAATAAGGAGAATGAATGAAATAGTACGAAACGAAGTATAATTTCTTCAAGACCAAAATCGAACAAAGGATTAAGCCTTTGCTAGAAATGTTAGTAGAGAAAAACTGGATTCTAACTGGTACAGAGGTACTGAGTAATTTTAAAAGAATATTTTAACTGTGAAAAAATGAATGCATAGAAATATAAATGAATAATATTGCCTACTTAATAAATTAACTAATGGATGATTAAATGTTCATCACAGCTAGGTTTCTATGAAGTAAAATGAAATTTTATATTTTATATTTTATGTTAGATCGTCTCGTACGCCTAAAATGTTCGCTGTGTTGATATTCCTATGTTGTCTATATGCAGCAATAGAATGATTTCTTCAATTGATCAATATTCGTAAAAGCACTTTTCTTGGGAAAAGCATTTTTTTAAATTATGCTTTTGTTTAATTAAGATGTTTGTTCAAATGCTCATGAATAAAAATTAAAGACGAGCTGCGCTTCCTGTAGAATGTCCGTGAAAACACCAATTTCAATTCCAATGGGTTTTTACTACGCTTTGTGTTGCTTGTGTTTGTTCAAATGCTCATGAATAAAAATTAAAGACGAGCTGCGCTTCCTGTAGAATGTCCGTGAAAACACCAATTTCAATTCCAATGGGTTTTTACTACGTTTTGTGTTGCTTGATACAAAGCAGATTTTTCAGACAAATGCATATGCACATCATCAATATTTAATTAAAACAAAAGTATATATATTATGTTCATTCGTGGGAAGTATTTTAATGCAAAAAAGGAGTTTTTTAACTTTTAATTGGTTTATTAAACACGTAATATTAAGTAAATGAAAAATTTACCACATGCAATGCCGATTGTAATATCGATTCACTGGCATCGTCAGCACACTCGCATTAAAGATAATAAATGATGGTTAAAGTTAAATATTCTAATTCAACAAACCAATTGAAGCAACTAACCGGAAATGATAAAATGCAAAATTGAACTTAAATCCGAACCAAGTTACCAACTATTTAATCTTTATAAATCATTTTATCCATTCGCAATTCACATCAAAGAATCATTTTGCATGAATTTTACTTGCATGCAACCAAAAATGTTGAAATATTTTTATTTTAATTGCCTATGAGAATAAAAGAAATGATTTTCAAGCATTTTAATTAATGTTGGAATCTTTAGATTTTAATATGATGGTGGACTTTTAAAATCTAAACTAAACTAAAAATAGTAAAATACGTATTATTGACGAATCTTTTATGTACTTCTGTGCAAAAAATGGATTGCGCATCGCATATTCGCATCGCATCGTCTAACATCAAATGGGTAGCGTAGCGTTGCTTCGCTGTCCATAAAAATTCCATTTGATATAGAGTGTGTATTCATTCTTAGATATAAAATCAATCAAATATCAAAGCAAATCTTTTCTGCTGCAGCTCACACTTGCTTTGATAATATTTTTTGCTGCATTCTCTTTCTTCACTGTCTGATACATTAAGTAAATACAGTATACAGTAGTAGCTGTAGTTGTGGTTCGGTTCGTTTACCAAGTTTGTTGGGATTTTTCAGTTCAAGTTCATTTCAGCTGCTGGCTCAGCTGTAGAGAGACTGACTTTTGTATTGTTTTCATTTCACAAATCGCAAAATTCAAACAAAATACCGAATAAAAATTAGTTAATTACCAATTACCACCAAACCAAGTACATACTATTTTTAATTTAACCATAATATAGTTTTAATTTTATATTTAAACTTTGAATTAGTTTTCTTTAAATATATAAATTGTGATTGTGAGTGAGTGAATATTTTATTTAGTTAAAAGAATCTACAAGTGACACAAGACGGTAAGAAGAAATCACTAGAAGAGTGCTTTAAAATTTTTAAATGTTCTTATTTCTTATCATTATTGTTTACTTGTTTAAAAAGTGTTGATAGTATTCTTATTATCTTAATTGTATAATTATTGGTTTAAAGAACTCATATATTAATCATCAAATCATTATATAGTAAATCCTTCACAGGTTTGTTTATTTACAACCCATATTATGACTCATTCATCGCCATTATATCATGTCCAAAGTTCGAGTTTCACAAAATTAACTCGTGCAGTACAATGCAGCCGAGTCGCTATTTACTAGATAAGCTGAAGCATCTGTTCGCTTGCTTGTGTATCTTACATTAGAATCATTTTCATTTTGGTCCTATTATGCTTATCATCACCAAGAAAGTGTTAAAGTTTAAATGTATGTATGCTTAAATACTTTACTTACAAGTCTGTAATTTGATATAATTAACGCTACTTATGCTACTTTCGAACAAGTATGGTAGTCTATCCGTACTCCGAACTCAATGTTTGTTTATATTTACTTTACGTAAACTGCATTGCAATTGCAATTTATACGAAGGGTTATCATCCTCACTACTACCACCACAGCTGCTGCAGCCGTACCGTTTTCTACAATGTAAATAGTCAATAGGTAGATAAGGCTCAGTATTCAGTATTTTGGCTGCTTGTCAAACAGGTTTTTTGCATTTACGGTTCATTCATGACGACGACGATGATGATGATGAGGATCTTCTGATTTTTAAACTTTTCAAAACAAAAGAGCGAATGCGAATGTCTGACTGAAATGAATAGGAGTTAAAAATTTGTAAAATAAATGCTAAATAATTATAAGTTTACTTTAAATGAATACAAAATGCATTGCCAGATAGGATAAAATAGATAGAATAGAAGCGGCACCACAACATCGACATGGTTTAGAAGAAAGAAAATAATTGATATGATGTGAATGAATGTGAGCGAAGCGAATCAAAATCTTGTTTGCAGTTTGCTTCGCACTGCAAAACTCAAAACTGCAAAATTTTAGAGAACTGATGAATAGAATAGCTGTGAGCAATGAAAGGCAAGTACGAAGTCCAAAGGTCGATTATATTATGATGATGGGGCGGATGCTACATTGTGGTTCTGTACCTCTTTCTGAACATTATTTTGTGAAGAGAAGAGATCAAAAATTTAACTTTTAAACTTTAAACTTGTTTCGTTGATGATGATTATTATGACGATGCTACGTAGACGAAGATCGTGAATGATGATGACTATGAATTGATTATAATGATTATGGCATGGCTATGTAAGTAGCACTGCTTAGCTTTACTCTCTTTTTTAGTTTTTCAGTCATCATCAGCAGTAGTTGGTTAGTGGTCACTGCTTATTATAAAGTTTCTTAGAATTTGCGAGCATTTAATTGATTGTGTAGAAGAGTTCTCATAGAGCAGACGTAGAATGCGTAAAGCTGAAGCATAGAATGATTATGATTAGGAGTTTAGCATCTGTGTAGAATGATATTTAACGTTCTTTCTTATAAATTTTAATTTAATATAACTTTTACTATAACAGTAGAATAAAATGTATCTCGTCCGTTTATTCAACTAAAAAATGGAAATTGCTGTGTAATGTGATTTATAAAGGAAGGAAACGGGAGAAGAGAGAGAGAGAGAGAGAGATTGAGAAAAGTTTATTACCCAAAAAGGCTTAAAAAATATCAATTCAGTTCATAGTTCAAGAAAATCTAGCGAGAGAAGACGAACAACAAATTATCCATAAATTCGAATTAAATTAGATTTTCCAGCAAAGTATGAAGCTTAGAATGAATTTTGAACTGTTTTTGTGCAATTTGCAATACATAATACTTTTGAAAATTAACTGAAACAAAGTAAAGTGCGTAGTTTGTCGAGATCAGTTTTGTTACTTTGTTGATTGAGACTGTTAAATTGAGATCATCAAATAAGATTTATTCCGATTCCAGTTTAAATTTTTGTTCCAATTTTTGTGTAATTGTGTTAGTCAGATACAAATCTCTTCAGGATCGTACTGTGCAATTTGATGTGAGTTAAATTTTAAAGTTTCGTTCATTTGTGGTTTGGCAGAGGTCAAGGTAAGCCTGAGGACGGAATATTTTAAAGTTATTCTATAAAATCTTCTATTTATATTAACTTTTAATGACTGCTCTTCTTCTTTTATATAATTTGAAATCGCATGAATGGTTAATTGTGCAATCATGTGGTACAACAAATCCCACAACAGATTTATTTATCTCGTTCATCATGCAAATCGCAATTGCAAATGCAGCAGTTCATTGATCTACAGGTCCTTTTGTCTTTGTCTCTTTGGTTCGTAAGCTTAATCGGAACTTGAAGTTTGAACTTTAATCGATTTTCGGCAGTGTACCTCGCACCTGTTGCTTCTTGATCGATTAAATCGATGAAAAAGTTCAGTTTAATTCCAGCATTAGACAAATCAAAGAAGAGAGACGCAATTTTTATTGTCATTCATTGTCAATGCACCTGTTCTCTTCTGCTCCTTATCATCTCTCTCTCTCTCGATAATTTTATCGAATATTTATTTCTGATTCTGATGTCTGAATAAAATTGATCTGTTACACAAGTTTAACTTGTTAAGTCAATAATTCAGGTAATTACTTGATACATTTTATCTTGTTTGTGCATTAATGAGTCATTTAAACTGTTAAAACAGATAACGAGAAGGATACATCTAGAATGAGCATCGTTCCCATTCATTCTTGATAACTTTTCCCTGTTTTATTTTCATTCAGTTTTACCCTCTTACCATTTACAACCAATTAAAGAGATTATTACGTACGCCAATTAAACGTAGTTCCAGAAAGAAGATATTTCAGACGTTACGTTACTTTTTAATACACACGCGATTATTGTATAAATTGTTTAAGCAACCTGCCTTTACTTTGGCTGTTGTTGTGAACCAAAACTGTTTTAAAGGTTGAAGGTTGCATTATAATTTGCAAGTCCATTAAAGTTCATCACCTGAAAATTGAAGGCTAGCAATTGTTAAGCTAGCTCAGCTCAGGCATTTATGATTATGATGCAATAGATTAGGTAATTATTACCTGGATTGAATCGAATCTGATTGTGATTATAAATGGATGGACAAGTCTGCTATTTCAATACAATCTTTTATTGCTACTGTCTTCCTTCGCCCCATTGAGTTTCGTATTAGCATCAGGATCAGATTAGATTTCATTTCGTCATTCCCACTTTCCATTCCATGCTCAAATTAGTCAGTTAGTTTAATATGATTTTTTTGCGTAATTTCATGGAAAATAGCAAGCAATGTTTCTGTAGCCAAGCAAGAGTCAGAGAGAAGTGGACCACAAACAAAATGTGACAAGTGACGACAGAGAAGAGGTGGTTGGTTGGTTAGTAGCAAGTAGCGTAGCGTCTGGTGATTGATGATGATGATGGTTGTATGTATGATGGTGTGATTGATCAATCATTGATCACTTTTGGTTTGGAATTTGCAAGTGAAGCGTGTGTGTAGTAAAAAGTTTCTCGTGCTAGTTAGATTGGCTGATTAGCAAAGTTTTAAAAAACTTGTCCCGTTCCCGTCCCTGACTGACTGGAGAAAATTCATAAATATCATAAATCATTTAACTAGGCCAAGGAAATCGTTTTAAGAAAGTTCCTCTTGTTAAGCACAAGCAGCAGCTAAATGGACTAACTCAACAAGGAATTTTCTTCTTGAATTTTTTGTTTACGTTTGCGAAATTGTATTTGCGTGTCAATAAGAACGAGACTGAGAGACAAGATTCTCTTTTGTTATTTTGTTAGCGTATAATTAATTAACTGAGCATCCACCATTCAGTAAGGTAATATTTTTTAACGAAGAAAGTGTTTCTTTAAATTTAAAACGAGTATATGATCTGACGAGCTTAGCAATGAATCTGATCCGGTGATGATGTAATGTATGTGAGCGAGCGAGCGAGTAAAAAATACATAATATAATATTTTCTTTTTCTTTGACCTTTAATCTTGGTAACTGATAAATGCAAATAAATAAACAAAACTGATGTGCTGTCTGATAGTCCATTTATGTCAATCCAACCTCGTATATTAATATGGAATTGATCTCTTGCGACTTACGACCTTCTTTCTTTCTTTCTTTCGCATCGTAGTAGTAGAGAAAAAACAAGAAGAAGTTTGTTTGTTTATGATTGAATCCGCAGATAAAATTGGGGTTGATTGAGAAGATTTTTTACTCTCATTGGATAAAATGGGAAAGGCTCATTCCTTAAGATTTCGATTAGCAAAAAAAGAATGCATATTTGATTCGAAAATGAGTTTACAACTAAACAGCTTCAGCTTATCATTCAAGGAAGACAAATCTTAACCTCAATTTCTTTTTACTCAATTACGTTCTTGTTATCGGATGGGGATCGAATAAACTGTGCGTTCCAAGCTCCAAAATATCTGTGTAGTCTGCAATTATTATCCATTATTGAGCCCTAAATTAAATTGACTATTGTCCTTCCTGAGTTATGCTTCTGAAAATAAAAGCAATTAAAATGTAAAAATTTTGGTGTTTGCTTAATCCTCTAAGTTACTTGTTTATATGAAGGAAGGTTTAGTTTACGAAGGGAGTGGAGAGGAGACTGCTGCAGCAGCAGAGCAAAACCTTTTTGTTTACTAATAAATAATATTATTATTACATTAGGATAAACTGTCAATCGTTCGCTTAAACAAGAGTCATTGAATGTCAATGAATGAAGCTACTTTGAACAGTGTGAGATGATAACCTGCTCATAATTTGTGAATTGCGTATTTTTATTTATTTTTATTTGCCTTCTTAATCAGTCGATAAATTATAAATTAAATTAATGATTCCTTCTTCTTCGTAGTAATACTGTGCATGCTATTATTTATCAAATAGTATAGTTTTCTTAATGAAAATAAAATTATCTTGTCTTTGCTGTGGTCAACCAGTAATAAAAATATTCGTCTTTGTTTTTGTTTTATTCCAGGATTTTTTCTTTGTGGAGAGGAGGAATAGTGATTTGGCTGTGCTCTAATTCAACAAATTAAAGGACCGCAAAGATTTCCCGTAAAGTCCGGTTCTTAATTAACGAACTCAAAATGAGTGACGGACCAATTAAATTCATCGAATTCGACGAGGAATTCCACCACTGCCCGAATGCGGACGTTGTTGCCTGCGAGTTCTGCAAGCTAATAAATACTTTTGCATTAATCAGTAGGACATTTCGGTTAAGGTAATACCTCCACAATACACTTTACACTATCCACTATTAAATACTTTTTTAATGTTAATTAAAGTTTAATTTCAATTTTTAATTAGTTGTTTTGTTTTGTTTAAATGTTTACAGGAACAGTGAAGAATGCCTGAAGTTGGTGGAAGACTGCCAATATTACGTACGTGGGATGAGGACCGCCGTGGATAAGCTGACTCCTTTCCTATCTAGATTCGACTTCGACGAGCTTGTCCAAGCGAATGGTTACCGGACGTTTGTGTTCCTTGCCAGATGCGCCGTTCAGAAATGCCTTTACTTAGCCGAAGAAATTAACGATTGCAGTAGAATTTACTCACCGTCAAGTCATCCAGTATTACACGAGTAAGAAAATACCTTAAAATTAAAGCTTTTCAAATGAAAAACTAAATAGCAACTTTTTTAAAAGGGTTTTTTATTTTTTGTTTAGGAAACTAATCGATTGGAACAGAATCTTCCGCTTAATGCTGATTGTTTTAATGTGTCTTATCGATTTCGTTCAGTCTACCACAACCGGCTCCCTATTCTCCTCAAATAGAGAAGCATTGGATAAATTACTTGCGCAATCCAAGGAGAGAGTGAATGTCGTAGGATTTCAAGGAAGATTGTTGGGCTTCCAGTTCTGCAAATCTGTGAAGGGTCCCCTGAAAGTTGTTGGATGCTCGATGGCAGCTTACTCAAAAATATTCAACACAAACAGTATATTTAAGCATACAATAATTTCGCCTGCTGATTGTAAGTTTCTTTTAAAAAAATAAAAATAGTTTAATTAAGTATTAAAATCCCAGTTAAAAAGAAAATTAGAAACTAATTAATTGATTTGAATGATTGCAGTTATATATTACTGGAGGAACCCGAAGGACCGTGCGGAAAGGATCGCTGAGATGTGTTTGGGAGACCCACTGACATTCTTCAAGGAATTCTGGCTCGTGCAGGAAACGGGTTTAGTTCGAATCCTCTCAAACTGTATTGGGGAGCCCGTCAAGTCCAACTTGGAGATTTCCATACCACCGGTGAAGTTAACGGTAGAAACGAAATCGAAGAAGCAGCTCACAATCCTCCCACCAAATGAATACGTAGGGAAGCGTCCTGTAATGCTCCGTCTAGTTTCACATAAGCTCCGTGCTGGTGCCGTTGGGAGTGGATGTAATGGCTTAGTATGCCCCGCGAATTTAGAGGAAATGTCAAATACCTTAATTGTCCATTGTCACGGTGGAGGCTTCGTTGCACAGAGCAGTAATTCGCATCTAGTCTATCTGAAATCCTGGGCAAAGAGTGCGGGCGCTCCGATTGTCTCTGTGGATTATTCTTTAGCACCGGAAGCACCTTATCCAAGGGCTCTGCATGAGGCATTCTATGCGTATTTGTGGGCTATTCAGAATGCTCATATTTTGGGGAGCACTGCGGAGAAGGTTATCGTGGCGGGGGATTCTGCGGGAGGATTATTGTTGACTGGAGTTATTCTACTTTGCATTGAGTTGAATGTTCGAGTTCCTGATGCGGCTTTGTTGGTTTATACGCCCCAATTGTTGGAGCCGTCAATCTCTCCTGCGAGGCTTTTGAGCTTGTGTGATCCGTTGATTCCTTATCCAGCTTTGGCAGCTTGTTTGGGAGGTAATTAATAATTTTATTACTATGTTTGATTTAATTCGATACGTTAATTGACTCGAAGTGGTGGAGCTTTTATAATTACAATGATTTTTATGTTTCAGCTTATGTTGGAAAGAACTTTGACCCTGAAGTCGCAAATCTTCCCGGTTGTTTTGTGGAAGGACCTTGGGAACCTGAAATCGAAAACGTTGAAAATTGTTCCAGAAAGTTTTTGACTGTGACTTTAGAAGAACTCAGCGGAGTGAATGTTCCTACGGATGATTGGCATTTGTCGCCGTTGATCGCTCCGGACGTATTGTTAGGCAGATTCCCACGAACTGCGATTGTGGTATGACAAAATATGCATAGTCGGAATACCAAGATGAAAGGATCTGTATGTTTTTAATATAGGAAGATTAAATTTTAATTAAATATTATTTGTGGTGTCGTATTGCAGACGTCTAATTTAGACCCTTGTATGGATGACTGCATTGAATTCGCGAAGAGACTCAGAGAGGCGGGTGCCCCTACAACTCTGGACGTTGTTAGCTCAGTTCCTCACGGATTCTTGAATTTTGGAAAAGTAGGTTGCTCGGCTGATAAATTTATTATTTTTAATAATTTAAACTTAAAAATTAAAATATAATCATGCTCAATCAATTTACTAAATTATGTTTCTTTAAATAATCTAAAATGCTCCTATCTTAATCTCTTCTACGTACAGATCAGCGAAGAATGCTACCAGGGAATTGAAACTTGCTCAAGAAGATTAAAGGAATTTCTAAAATAAGTTTATACTACCTAATTAGGGAATTGTGTAATAGTACCTAATAATTTTAATTCAATTTCCTAATTTTATTCATTACCAGCTTCGCTTGTTGTAGTTATTCCACTGTTTTTATATTTAATTAAATACTTAATTATGGTTATTTATTTATGAACAAAACTTTTAAATCTTGCCAGTGGCATTTTCTTTGTATAGTGAAGTATGAAGAAATTACTTCAACAAGTATGCCTAATTACTTATTACTGTAATAATATAATGTACTAATGCACACTCTCTTGTCTTATGTAGACCATTTTTGTATATTTAGATGTTCGCAATTTTAATTTAGTTAAGTATTATTATTAAGTAGTTTTACCTGTGGTGGTGCTTCTTCAATTTTTATACAAAATGACACCAAAATACTCAGCAGCAAAGTAGAGGAGAAGTGTGATTGTGAGTGGAAAGTAAACGCAACCAAAAATGTTGTAATTGTAATATTGTAATTATCATAGGCTAATTGTAATTTTTTAACTGGATGTAGATTTTAGCTTGTTTATTTTTGTATAAGTGGATTTTTCATCAGCAGAAGCTAGTTAATTAAGCCGAAGTATTTTGAGTTAGATGCAGTACATCAGTTAATGTTAAATTGTTTTAAAATGCTTGAAAAATACTCCTGTTTTTAGATGCATACAGTACAGAATACATTATTATTATTTAGCTTATTTACTGTTCCTATTAAATGTGCAAGCAAGCGATACTATTGCGATCAGTCGAAGAGTTATTAAATTATTTTAATTAATTGATGTAAAATAACGAATTACTACTGCGTCAAGTACAACATTCATTTTTTGGTACAGAAAACACAAACTAGACCAGGTATTACATTATCGGATAGATGTAATTGTAAGCAATTGTAAAAAATTGTAATTTCGGTTAAAACATGCCAATTTATTATTGATCCACCTCTTTTTAAATTCATTTAACAATCGATCCCATCAATAATACCTTTACTATAGAGGCGACATTATTACGTAAAGTAAAAAATTAAAACATTTCATTTCGTTTATAAAAGCTATATTATATCAGTTTTCTGTTTTGGAGGAGAGGGAGAAAGGTTTGTCGTTGCTATTTCCGGAAGAATTCTCATCTCATCAGTCACATCTTTAGGAATAAAAGTGCAAGTTGCTTTTCTTCTTCCCGATAACCTCCATCACAGCTTCGTAGAAGTCCTCGTGAGTAATCAAAGCGGAATTCCGACGTAATGCTAACATTCCCTAAACGGAAATAAGAAAAATTAAATATTTTAACCGACAAAGGTCATTAATTTGAATTTTAATCTAATTTTAATAATTATCAGATTACTCACGCTGTTAAGTTTTAAATAATTAACAATTTTTAAAAGACCAAAGTCAAAGTTCGAATCCGTGAAAATTATCAATATTCTGAAGATGTCCATTACATACCCAGGTGGACCATAGAGCAGAACACCTTTTGGAGGCTGTATCCCGAGATTCTCGAACTTTTCCTTGTGCGTCATTGGAAGGACTATCGCTTCAATTAACTATTTTACAAATACCAATTATATTAATAGATTTTGATTTGATAAACTCCTTGCTGGGGCAAATACGAAATTAATTTAACAAATTAATTTAGATTCTTCTATCTTACTATTTACCTCTTGAATTTGTTTATCTAAACCCCCAATGTCACTATAGTTCTCCTTCGGCTTCTCGTCAACCTCCATGGCCTTGACACGATAATCATGTTCTTGGGGGAGCTCTTCCAAAATAATGTAACTGTCCGGGCTTACCCCAACAAGGTCACCGGGTTTCAGAGTGTCCACGTCAACGAGTCCAGGCATTGGGAGATACATCGTCTGAAAAATATACGAAGCACAGGATAATTCATTAAAATTATCTCATCTCACTGATTCAATTACACTTAAGATTTTTTAATTAGTCTCACCCGACGAGTAGATGTTTTAATAATCACAGATTTCCCCTTCCGCTGAGCATTCTCGTCCAAGGCTCCCCCATGATTCTCCTCAGAGTCCTCAGGCTCCATGTCCAGGACCTCGCGAATCGTTGCGATCAAATACGGAAGCTTCTTCACCTTTCTGATCTTGTCACGGTTTTCATTGACCGCATCCCTAGAATTTTCCAATCCAATAATGTTTAAAAATCATAATTAATTCAGACTCAAAATCAGAATAAGTTTCTGTTTCTATAAATATATAAAAAAATATTTTTTAAAAATAAAAATCAATCACATTTGCGTTCGCCTTTCATGGACCAACTGACCCAGCTCACTTTTCATTACTCGAATTTCGTCGTTTATCAGTCTTGTCCTCGCGACGATGTCGTCCACCGTCATTCCCGCGAGATCCATATCGTTCTGAAATAAAAACCGAAAAAATTGAAAGCAATTAAAATTTTAAAAAAATGACAATGAAAAATGCTACGTTGTTCATGCAATAACAAGAAAAGTCTATTGAATAGAACCTCCTCATCAAGCACATCATCCTGCGTCCTTTTCTGAGACATTTTCTTCTGCTCGGTTATGAATGAAGGATAGACAATCAAAATCTCACTTAATTGATCTGATAAACGGAAATATTCTACTCTAATAGGGCTGAGCAGCGTTTTAACAAATAATTTAATGTTGATACAGAGAGAAAATCTGACGGTGCAGTGAATCAAATTATAAAAGGAAATCTCTGCTATAAAATCGTTAAAAATCACTAAATTGACCTACAATTAGCCTCACTGCCTTGAAGGAAGGATCCAAAGAAGAAATCTCGAAGTTGGAAGTGGTCAGCAAGCTAATAAAACGTTTGTATATAATTTCGTTTCAAAAAATTTAATTGCAAATTACTTCCGGATTAAATGTTGATGGCACAGCAACACGTTTTTATTGTTAAGCTTGGCTTGTTGAGATGAGTGACCAATGACTATAACTACGTTACACTACGACTAAATGGCTAATGACGTAATTGTAAGTTTGATTTTCTGACTGACTTGACACTTTAGTAAAATGCTCGGAGACTCTTTCATTGAGAAATAAGAGACATAATCTGAAGCTCTCTGAGAAGCCTTCTTGTATGTCTACTTTTTAGCTGATGATGAGCTTTAAGAAAGTACATACAAGGCAACGTTCAATCAACGTACATTTTGCGTTTCTCGGTATTTGATGCTCGTTTTCTTATACAGTACAAATCGTACCTCGCGAAAAAGCTGAATGAAACGAAACTAACTACTAACTAACTAACTAAAAAATGACTTTTTATATTAAATGTTAATGTGCATAGAGTTCGTCGTTCTCTCACTCATCAGTCGCAGTTGTCACATAAGCATACCTAAAAACTATAAGCAAAATTTTTTCTATCACAATTCACAAATCATGTATCGATAGATTATGAAATATGAAATGATTCATTCATTTTCATTCGTTATAAAATTATAGCAGTTGAACGAGAGAGAGAGATATCATGCATGTCATTGTCATCGACTTCTAATCTAATTCTAGTAAAAGTACTTTAAAGTTCAGAAAAAAGTTACAGCATATGCTATGCCGGCCGGCTTCTTGGAAGAAACAAAAAAGCTCTCAAAAAGTCAAACAGGCTGAATGAGAATGAGATATTATGCACCCACACCAGAGAGCAAAGTAAGAGAAAAGGAGTAAAGACCAAACGAAAAGGAAAAATGTGCAAGTCTGTCTGGCTTGACTTGAAGAAGTAGTCTTGGAAGGTTAGATGATGGAAGTAAAAAACGTGTGTTTCGTTTTGACTTTGTATGACAGAGAGGAGGTTTATGAATTAAACGGTTACTCTAGCTCTAGCCATTAGCCATCATATCGCACATTGTGTAGTATAGTGGAGGAGCATGAACAGTCAACCTAAACCTACGTAAAACACGTTGTGGAATGAAAATGGCATGGAGTACGTACGTAGTGGAGTGGAAGTGGAGGAAAGCATGTTTTGCAATGCAAACCGCTACTGCTGTTGTTTCGTTTTTTTTAGCATACGGGAAAAGTAGAGCACGAGAACTGTGAGTTTTGGATCGATACTTTTTTCGGACTTACTTCATTGCCGCAGAAGATTGCAACAGATTTTGGCATGCTGTTCATTGAGAAGATGGTACTTCCAACAAGAATGCTTCAAAATGCAAAAATAAAAATTGAAACTTGGAAGCATGTTTTGAAACGGTTTTAGTTTTAATTTAAATTGTGAGAATGACTGACTGACTCCGTGGCCTGTCGATTTCTATCATCTTTTTAAATATAGTGCAAAACAAGTAAACGTTTAACGTATGACTTCATTTGAATAAAAAGGTTAAAAAGTGCAAAAAACTGAAAGGTGATCGAAGGCAAAGAAAACGATTTCAAATATAAAGAATTTAACAGGAAGTGGGGATCAACGATCAACAGTAGGTAAAAATAATATTTTGCAATAAAAATTAATTAAATATGAGTCTTTTTTCATTCATTTCAGTTTCAGAAAGATTTTCCTATTTTTGCCACTGCTGCTAAACGCATTCGCTATCGCTATGCACGCACGGCTTTGAATTGGATTGACTATTGACATTGACAGTTCTTGTGTGGAACGATTTGCATATTATTTTGCGTAAAACCAAAAAGCCTGCTTTCGTTTCGTTCGATATCTATAGTGTTCAATTTTCATTATTTGGATTTTTGCATTTACGAATGAGCAAATATGTACTTAATAAAATATAAACTTTATTATGCAAATCGTAAAGTAGATTGAAAGAAATGGCGTGCAAGACAAGACGAGAGATGCTGACATAAAAACAAGAAGGAATCGATAAATCACTAATATTATGCAAAAGTTGTAATGCGCTGAAAAATGTCAGAAGTAAGAACTGGAATTGTTCACACTCACACGCTGCTGCTGCTGCTTTGCGTAGTGAGAGAGGCGATGACCTTGGTCATTCCTCTCAATTCATACTCAATTCTCAAGCATCATTTAAATTCATCGTTGGTGGAATTCTTTATATCATTTTATTCAAATAAGGTAAAACCAAATACACGTGTGTGGTCTGTGGTGTAAGGTACTATAAGCATGGCATGAAGGTGGTAAAGGCGATGAAGACGATTCATTGATCTTAATATTTTGCATTAACTACATCAATGAGGACTAAAAAGGGGGGTCT
>JAHZNJ010001055.1:0-15069 GCA_027744475.1 Lepidocyrtus cf. sotoi NNG-2020 | reverse complement strand
TCAGACTCAATGCCAAGAAGAAAATAGATCAATACTGATCTTTTAGTAGGATGTATTCACCCCATTATATTTTGTATTTGCCTTCAATGCTTTAACGCTTTTGAGTTCAATGGTCAGTATAAAATGATGTTTTAATATACATATATATTTTTTCTTATTTTTCCAGGTGTGATATGTCAAGAAGCAGGGACTGTGGCAGGGAACGCGTTAAAAATTATTCCAGAATCGAAAAGCAATCGTGTTTACCAACGGGCTTTGGGGAAATCCAGTATTTTCACTTGTCAAGCAAATGTGGAAGCACCTGAAAGACTTACAGAGTTCAGGCAAGTACCGTTTCCGGCTACGTTACGTAATAATAACAAACGCTTCATTTTTATCGTAATTGACTTTTAAATTTTTCTTGTGTTTGCAGATGGTGGTGGCCCGATGGCAAGGCAATTGAAGCATCCGATTCTAGGTAATTTGCTTGAAATTTTGCTGCTTCCATTAACGCCTATTAAAAAATGAAGATTCCAAACTTCAGCAATTGAATATTTAATTATTTCTTTCAAAAATCTTTCTTAAAATTTTAAAAAACATTCATTCAATCTTTTTGGCTAAAGTCTTGTCATTTGTGTCTTCTCTGTCTTGCAATAATTTGTTATATTTTTTAATATAAAAATACTTTTTCCGTATATAAAGCATTTTTGTCACTTCTTCGCAGCATTAAAACTTTCAAAGAATATATTTTTTGCAATAATTTTGAAATAGTAATTTTAAGGCATAAACTAAATAATTTAGGTAAATATTTAATTACGTGTATCGTACTATATTTTTATTATTAATTTGTTTTGTTTTTTATGAATCTTTGTGAACAAGCGAAGGATATTATGATGAAACGAGGTAAATTTTGTTCACTTCACACGACTTCTTCTTCACTAAAAAAATTTGATTGCTGTTGACTGCTCCTACGCTGTTGCTGTCACCACAACTTTATCCATCATAAATAGACTCCTCTAGTTTTCCTCTTCTTTCTCTGCATAGTTCCGATGATTTCGTCGGATTAGTGTTGCTGCTCTTGCAAGTTGCAACCCAATACGCACTCTATTTTAACTGTCGTCCGTAAAATGCAAAGTTTAAATTTTTTTCAGTTTCTTTAAATTTGATTATAAAAAAATATGGAGTTTTTGGAGTACTTTTACTTTTCTTTAGTTTTGTTTTTGGAGGTTAGATTGATTTTTTATGATAGCACTTTGTAATTAATTACTAATTTCTTACTTCAATATCTCAGTTTTCTTACTTTAATTTTGATTTATGCCCAAATGTTATTTCAGTTGGAGTTCTAAAATTTTTTAAATTAGGACTATGTGCTAATTAAGCTTGTTTTGTTTCCGGTTTTTTGGTGCGTGAATGATTATTAATTTATTACATGCTTTTACAGATATTCACAGATAAACATCGTTGTGGGAAACTTTAGATTTACATTTATCTCATTCACATAAATACCTACCTACATAATACATATTACATAACTCTGGGTAAATGGCAGTTGCAGTTCTGAGTGAAAGATTAAATTCTAGCCTAGACCTTAGAATTTTAAAAATAGTTTCGGTAAAAACACCGCTGCACTTTGCTGCTCTGCACGGTGAAAATTTTTTGGTTTGTGGTTAATGGTGGTGGGTGTGAACCTACCATGTCCGGTGTGTGTGCTTCAATAGAAGATAGAAATTATTGCTCTTTTGTGTGTCTTTTTTATGCTATTATACTTCTTCTTCTTCTTTCTGTCTTTTCTGCTATTTTGTAATAATTTTAGTGGAGTGAAAATGAATGGTTTGGTGTTGGTCTTACATGAATAAGTAAAATTATTACGATGATGATAATAGTGCGGGTGTACATAATCTGCAATGAATCACTTAATAATACATAAACGTGTTTGAATCTTTTTACGTTAATTCTGTTTTTGAAGCTTTTCAAACAACTCTTTGTAGAGAGCTGCTATGAGCTATGTTATTTTTCTTGTTGGTGTTTGTTTGAAATAGAATTAGTCTAGTTCTTATATGTTATGTTATTATGTTAGTAATTTTCACTTAATGTATGATTTATAAAGAGTAAAGTGGGAGAGCCAACGTAATTTATACATTTTGCGGTGTAATTGCAGAGTGGAAATTATGAGGGATCAACAAGGTTCACTCACGCTCCTCTTCACCTCCATACAAGAGCAAGATTTGGGAACTTATCGTTGTACGGCTGTCTACGCCAACACGCAGCAACTATCCACGGACTTTACTCTTCGTGCTTATGGTAAGTTTTGATGGTGCTCTGCACTGCACGAGCATGAGATGCTCAATATTCTTCTCTTAAAAAGATAATTATTATTTATTGAGATGGGAAAGTAAAAGTAAATGAAGTAGACCTGAACTAATTGTAAATCGTGGAAAAGAATCTGCAATAGATAAGTTGGGTTGTGAGTCGTGAGATTTATGTCTTCCCTTTCCTGTGCGTAAGAAATTGCGTAAACATTTTCTTTACTTACTTTCATTTTACTTTTATAGTGCCAATTACATTTGAAGATGCGCCTTTGAACCAATACGCTGTTAAGGGACAAGACTACAAAGTCAAATGCAGGGTTAAGGCTGATCCCGAACCTCAAGTTGACTGGAAGAAGGACCACCGGGTTATCAACAACAGTGGTATGAAAAACTTTTAATTATTCGCATATTATTATTTGACTATGATTTACCTTAATCAAAAAACTAAATAGCATGACAAGAGTTGAAGCTTTTCTAAGAAAATTCTTTAACGTTTGACAATTTTACTTACTGAAAACTAATTACATTTGTTATGAAAGCAACTTTAACAACATTTTTCATGCCTCTTTCTACTAAACATTTTACAAAATGGCGATTACGTACTTACATAATCGGACTAACATGACTGACAATTGCAATTTGTAGCTGTCCATGTTGCCCTGCCCTCCTGCTTTAAAAAGGTGTATTGTATTTAATCATCGTTGCGATGTTTGTTTGTTGGGGGTCCAATTTAATGATACTTTACTTTACAATGCTCGTCATTTCTTGTTCACGTTTCCGTCGTCGTGTCGTTATTTTTTGCATGACCGAAGCAAATAACAATAATTTTTGCATTTTCGATGTTGTTTGGATATTGCGTTTAATAAAACTTTATTACATAAGCCATTTCATTCCTTTACTATTCCTTATTATTGCATTTTACTAAAAGACAAACTTCCTTCCTTCTTCGCTCAACTCGATGAGGACCTCCTCCCTTCTCCTCCATCAAAATTTTTCATATTTGTATAAATATCAATCAATTGTTAATGCGTATACGCATCAGCAGCAGCATCAGCAGCACTCACATTTTCAATCCAATCTGTAATTAACAAGACAGCAGCATAGTAACATGATGATGATAATTCGATGATGATAACCTCGTTTATTCTTTATTATCTCTCGTGTCCATTAACTTTGCCTTTAATCCAATCCTTTATTATAGCACCACCACCCTCATTCTCGTCAATCCTCTTAAAAAGTCCAAACCCTTTTTGTTGCGAAGAGGAATATGAGGAAAGTAGCAATTTTCTTGTCAACTTAGCAAATGAAAGTTCCATCTTCCATCTTCAAGCCCTCCTTGTCCTTACTTTACTTTACTGCAGCTTCTTATTCTTCTCTCATTGTAAATGCATTATGTTTGCATTTATTCATTCATTCATTCATCTCGCGTGATTTTTCCCTCCTTCCCTTTGCAACAACCTTTAATAGTTGTCTTCTTCTTCTTTCTTCTCTTCCCCTCCATTCCATATTCTATTCTTCCCTTCTTCTATTTTCTATCTCATCCTCACTCTTCAGGAAGTGATTATCACTTTATTTTATTTTCTTCAGAAAATCCTAATAGAAAATCTAATATAAATTTCCTCCCTTATTTTCCACTCACTCATGTCATCACATCAAACATCGTCGTACATGTATTTATTCATGTAATAGTAATAAACAATACTTCAGTACTTATTCCAGAACAGAAGCAATATATTGCGTATAATCAAAAATCAAATCCATCTTTGTTCTTCTCCGTTTCTCTGTAATATTTCCGTTTTAATATCATCATCCTTTTCTTCTCTACTGCTCCCCCATTATTATTACTCTCGAAGACATTATTATGATTATTACTTTTCTTATTTGCATCACATCACATGAGTTGCAAAGTTATGGGGCTTCTCCTCGTGTTTGGGAATCGGGGACATTATTCTCAAGTGCAGTCTAAAAACATATTCTTATGAATCGATGAAGGTTGAGTTGAGATTGCATATTTACCATTGCAACTGTAATTTATCTTGCCACAGCACAGCCTCCTCCAAAACTTCCAAGTTTTCTTCTCCACGCACAGCTTCTTCATTCATAATATTATATTGGCTGTTAACAAGCTGACAATGGGATTGGAACTGGAAGAAGAGCAACACATGCATAAAATATTGTATCCAAGCACGTTTCCAATAATCAAGTATGCCATAATAGTAATCGGTGTGGTGTATCGGTCTTCTCTTCTCTCCCTCTTCACACATCTCATCATTTCCCCATTTTATTCCTCAATTCCTCCTTTCTTCTTCTTCTTCGAAACGAACACACGTAGTCATGTAAAGTAAAAACTGAATTGTGAATTGAATGATGCATGTGGTGGTGATGATGAAGATGATGCCGATGATCCTCCATGGATATTTTATTGATGTTTTTTCTTCTTCAAAAAAAGAGGGAAAAATTAGAAACTACAGAATGGAGAAAACAGGAAGAAAGGCATAATTCTGCACGATCAACAAACAAAATAATAGGTAGAGAAAAAAAGGGGGATTCATTTGATATAAAAGTAAATACTTATGTTTGTTACCTAAAACAAGAATAGGTAGGTACAATATGTATGACGTTTTGTCCAGTTTCAAGAGAAGCTGGAGAAAGGTCTGAGCTGGCTGAGGGGAAAATTTATGAGAAGTTGTTTTCGTTTTCCCATATAATGTAAATCCAATAAAGGAATGCATGCATTCTGTTATGTTGCCGTTGTTTGTTTCGTTCGTCTCTTTGAATGCATTTCCTTTCTTCACTCACACATATGGCTGTAAACATGCAACTTCTAACACCACCACCACCGCATCGCCACCGCCACCCTCGCAAGTCGCAATATGTTTGTCTTCTGTTTTTGTTGCGTTTTTGTGGTTTCACATTAAATTTTAGGTGGAGAACATGTGTTACTTTGAAGGAAAGAAGATTTGAGCTGCATGCACGATGATGATCAAAGCAGTGGTTTGGCTCGTTGGTTAGGAAGGAGAAAATGGTGAAAGGAATAATATTCTGTAGGTTGAATTAAAGTTGCAGTTACCACGTTATTTAGACAGTTGCTCTTTTTGGTAGATTTTCTCGTTTGCTGAATGAATTAAAATGATTCATAGTTCAAAGGGAGGAGGGAAAAAGCATGTAGGTAAGGATGTATGTAAGGTATATAAGACATGCGATTTGAACATATTTCTACTTCACCGTCATCACCACACCGGTATTTATGTAGTGGAATGAATCCGATTCTGGTCTCTGACAAAAGTGCTGTCTTATAAGGGAAGCTTTGCATACCTAATACATTACAAAAGGATTAAATGTGGACATTATTCGGTAGTTTTATGAGAATGATAGAGAATAAAATTAGAATGGGAAAATTTGGAAGAGAAAGCAGAAGTTTTCGGAAAGAGTTAAATATTTAATTCAATATCTCCGTTGATTAAATTGGATTATTGGGAGAACAGGAAATTAGCTCGGACAAAAGCTTTTTGTGGTAATGGTAATAGTAGTAAAAGTAAAGTTTTTGGGCGATGTCCTTTTCTGCTTGGAGAGTGGACCTTCCAACTTCAACTTATTAAAAGAATGGGGACGAGGAAGTATAGAAAGAGAAAGAAGCTCAGTCAGTTTTTCTTCTTCTAGCTGGATCTAAACTTTTACTTCCTAATTACGTAAAAGTCATTGTGAAATGTGAATGATGATGTTGATGTTGGTTGTGGATGAAGGGAATGGAGGTGATGTGATGACTTCACTCACTCGGTTAGCTTCATTTCGTTTCGATTCAGCAGACAGTTTGATTGATGACATGTTCGTGTCCCTTTCCCATCTTCCTACTCCTCCAACTCCACTCCTTGAAATAATCCGTACTCTGTCATCATATTCATTTTCATTAACCACTGCTGCTGTTTCGTACCTACACCCACACGTCGATGCCAATGCCGGTTTTTTGTTCTACTCATTTCTTACTCTTGCGGAAGAAAATTTTGTTCTTTTTGTTCGTTTTCATTGACTGGGACTACGTGACATCGGAAATTAGCTGAATGCTCCATCTTCGTCTTTCTCTTCTGATCTTCTTCAGATCACAAAATTTTCATTTCCTTGATTAGCATCATCATCATCGTCATCGTCTTCTTTTTTCTCTCCCCAATTTTTTCAGCAGAGAAGAGGTTTCCTTCTTTTGCCATTGCATTGTTGTCCTTGTCCTCCTCTCCTCTCTCCAAAAAATCTTCCTCCATACAAAGAAAATTGTCTTGAATAGCAATAACAAAAGAAAAAGAAACTTTTCCTCTTCCACTTAAACGTAAACTAAACTTCCCCCTTCATCTTTTCTTTTTATAAAAATGCTTCTTAAAAAAGAATAAAAAATAGAAGAAAGGACAGAACGAAAGAAAGTAACTTCTTCCTTCCTCAATTGCGAAGTTGTCTTGCTGCTTGTGTACCGCTGCTCAAAACCAGCCTTGTATACTTATCCAGTTTGTGCTTTTTGCTTGAATGTGAATGTCGTGCTTTACTTATTTGTGAATGAGTGACCTTTTTCTTATTCCAGTTTAAATCCAATTCAGAAGAGATATGGATCGCTGGACAATTCTATTCTACTTACTTCCTTTTTCTCTCTAAAAAACTTTTATTCTCTCTTTTAAGTCAACAACTTTTTTCTCCCCTTTCATATGTAGTTTTTAAGTGTGCCCATGTCTGTCTATTTAATATGTTATGTCTGTGTACAATTACTACTGTGTTCTTGTTGTCTCTGTCTGTTTGGCTTTGTGCGTGTGTGTGGCGCAATGATGATGATGATGGATGGTGTGTTCGTGATGGTGATGATTTCATTCCATAAAAAAGTTATGATATCCACCCATTCCCAACTGTTCCCTCCAAGCAGCGGCGGTGGTGGTGATGGTGCTACTGGGGCTGCTGGTGGAAGCGATGGAGGAAAGCAGGACATCGTGGACTCTGGTATTCTTCCGTCTTCTTCTTATTCCCCTTTCGTACTTTTCTGCTAAAAAAAGAAAATAAAAAAACTACATGTGTGTGACGCTATTCTGGTAGTATTATGTGTTTGTATTCTTTTTAAGTGTCTAGTATACCGACCTCCTTTTTTCTTCTGTGGTCTATTTAGAAAAGAAAGAATGAATGACACGTGTTTACTTACATAAATCTCAAAGGACAGTTTTCTCTACTGATGAAGATGTAACGGGAAGTAAAACTGAGCAATTTAGTTTAAAATGGGTTTCTTAATACAATTTTTCCAGATCATTTTGTAATGGACAAGGATGGAGTGGTGATTCGTGGAGTTTCTGAAGGCGATGAAGGTAAAAAAAAACTTACATTTTGTAAAGTTAATAACTAAACTATCTTCAAAATCCTGACTTAAATGAACAATACCATTTCATTCAATCATTTTTTAACATTTAGGGATCTACACATGCCGAGTCCGCGTAACCTCAATGGGCACAGTGGAAGAACGCCACATTCAAGTGGAAGTCCATGAACATCCCCAACTTGTCTCGGAGCCTCAAGTAATCGAAGGTGTGGAAGAGGAAAGTGTCACCCTCCAATGCTTAGCAAGTGGCAAACCCGCTCCAGAATACGAATGGGTCAATCATCGCCATCAAGATTTACGAGTTCTGGAACGGCACACTGTTGACAAGTAAGAAGCTGAAAGAAAATAAAACTTTTTTTCTTTATTATTATTTTTAATGCGTTGCATATTTTTATTCCTCACTCAATCGACGAAAAAAAAGTTTTTTTATATTCCTCCTCCAACAAAAAACTTTCTCCAGGGAAAAACTTTTTTTCTTGACGATTTACATACACAACGCATACATCATTTTCCTGTTGTAAAAAAGTTAAAGTAAAAAAAACTATTCCGCTGCTTTTTCTAGACGTTGTTGATGGCGTGTCGTGTGTAAAGTTTATTCAGAATAAATAAATTTTCATTCTTCTTTCTTTTTCCCTCCTTTACTTCATTCTTTTTAAAATCATTGATGTGGATGAAAAAATGGATGCACTTTAGTTGAATTTCTAAATAAAAAATCTTAAAAGACTTCCACTTGTCATTTTACACGTGTAGTAGAATTGTAAAAAGAATTATTCAAAAGATCTTTTTCTTGCTTTGCTTTAGGCGTGAGAGAAAAAATTTAAAAACCTTCTTAACTCAAACCCGTACGGTATGTACGATAAGAAGTAGAAAAAATCTTTTTCTTGATATGATTGCATTTGCATGCATGCATTTCAAGTAGGAATATGTAAAGGAAACACTTTCCCTAGTAGTAAAAGTAAAAGGTAATCAGATATCGAATTATTTTTTATATGCCGGTGGTTCCTCCGTCTTGTCTCCTGTTCCTAAATATTCCATTACCGGATGGATTTTTTGTTGTCAGTTCAATCCCAGCTACTGTCTTCCTTTAAAAAATCACTGGAGCGGAAGTGCTGAAAAAATGAGAAGGGGAGGCAAAACAGAACACAGAAGTTAAAGTTAAGTTGGGTTGAGAGAAAGAAGTTTTTGTTGTCAGTTCAATCCCAGCTACTGTCTTCCTTTAAAAAATCACTGGTGCGGAAGTTCTTTTGATCTTGTTCATCATTGGCTTGGCTTTGAGAGAGACAGAAAGAGAGAAAATGGAAGAGTGAAAATGATGAAGAGTAAGAGCAAGAGCAGCAAAAAAGAAAGAAAGAAATGCAGTTTAGAGTTGAGTGAAGTTTATAGTTTTTGGAGGAGGAAGAGGATAGTGCGGATATCCCCATTCGTGTCATTGTTTAATAATATCTTCCGTATTTCCCATATTTTTCTTTTAAAGGTACAAAGGAACTTTGCAAATTGATGGGATCAAAAGGGAAGATGCTGGTAAGGACAAGAACGAAAAAAATTATGTTTTTGAAGATTTTAATCCTGTTTATTGGCAGAAATCTTCTACTATGAAAGAAGGAAGATATTTATTATTCTATTCATTTCACACATTTGAATTTTCATTGCGTCTGGATTGCAGGTATCTACACCTGCACGGCTAAGAACACGGCTGGGTACGTGACAATGAAGTCGACCTTGAATGTGGTTACGAAGCCAGTCATAGAAGAATTTAAGAACATCACGTAAGTAATTCTTCAGTCTTGAGACTTCAAAGAGAAGGGTAGAGAAAGTTGAAAAGAAAGTGTTGTGCTGCTTGTGCAAGGCTATACGAATGGCGGTGAATTTGTAAGTAATTTAAATAAAATTAATTTACAACAACAGGTCTCAAGTTAATGGAAACGCCGTGATAACTTGTCGAGCCACTGGGGATCCCGCTCCTGACATCCGCTTCCATAAGGATAGCAACCGTGAGCCTTTCACCACCGGTCCACAGCATGACGCCAGGATTTTCGTTGAGCAGAGGAAGAATGGAAGAATGACAGTGGCTACATTGAAGATTTCCGATCTATTAAGGACAGATGACGGTCTATACCTTTGCACAGCTTATAACCAAAGGACGAAAAGTAAGAAATAAAGGATAATCTTGTTATCTCTCTTAATGTTTGCTTAGTTTTTTATTGGAAATAAAGACAAAATAAAATACGGTTTATGAGCAATGTCTTATATAACAGAAGCAAATAAAAATAGAAAGGGAAAGGAAGAAGAAAATGAATTTATATTATTTCAATTGTACCATCTTGTTTTTAGCCGAGCTCTTGGGACACATCACGGTCGAGTTCCCTCCAACATTCGTAAATACTCCGATGCGTGAAGCATGGTCATGGGATGGTCGTCCAGTGAATGTTAGCTGCATGGCGGAAGGTATTCCCAAAGAAGAAATAGAAAAAAGAAACTTTGAAGAGAAGAGAAGGAGAAAATTGTTACTTTCTAAACCTAACCCTACTACTTATTTCTCTCTTTTTTCAGGAATACCCAATGCCACTATTTCTTGGTTTATTGAAGGCGCACCCGAAAGGGCTGTAGACAATAATATCCCCAACATCAAGCAAATTGGATTCCAGTCTTCGAGCTCTCTTGAGGTTTTCTTATAAATATATTTACTAATACTGTTGATGATGATGAAGAGTAGTAGACTAGAGCTAGAGCTAGACTAGATACATGGAAAAAATAAAAATAAACAAGAGTTAATCTAATGAAATGAAGAAACAAACGGAACTTTTCTTTTCATCCTTTCTTATTTTCTCTTTTTTGTCTTTCCTTCTCTCTAATTTGTCCAGATTCGCCCAATCGATCGTCGGCTTATACGGTTTCTACAAGTGTGTAGCGACAAACAAATTAGGAACTGCGGAGCACAGGGTTCAGCTGCGAGAAGCCCGGAAGCCGGGTCCCATCCTTGAGGCAATCGTCCGTGAAAAGACGGCGACCAGCATAACATACAAAATAGTGGGTCCGGTGGACAATGGCGGTCTCCCTGTGAAGAACTTCATTGCTCAATACCGAGAGGAAAGAGTGACTTGGGATGATCATCGTTTGAAATCTTGGCCTATTGACCAGCAGCTCTTCACCATCGAAGGCTTAGAGCCGATGAGAACTTATCACGTGAGATTCGCCGCTGAGAATGAGGTTGGTACTGGGAACTGGGCTCTGGAGAAACCTGAAACGACACCTCGAAGATCCGCTCCCGAAACCCCAACAATTGTCAATGAAGTGAATGGAAATTCCGCGGCAATTACCGCCTACCCCGACAAATTCGAATTGATCTGGAGAGTTCCCCCAGATAATGGAGAGAGAATCGAGGCTTTCGAAATTTCCTACACGCCAGTGAAGAATCTTACTGTGAATAGAGGCACTCAAACGGAGTACCAGTGGGAGGCGATTGGACAGAAGTTGGAGGAGGAAAGACCATTAGGGGAGCCAAGGCATGTCCTGAGGAATTTAGCACCAGGGACCTACTATAAAGTTGAAATTAGAGCGAGGAATGCCATTGGAAGGAGTAATCCGGCTACGATCATCATTAGGACGGCTGCCATTCCAGGAGGTGAGTAGCAAAAGCATTTATATTTTCCTCATTTTTATCCTTTTTCTTCTTTTCCGACATTTTCTCACATTTTAGTGGAGGGTCAGAGTCCAAACTAAAGTTTATATTTAGAAGAACGGAAAATGCATGTTTCACTGCTGTATATGCATAGCGCAGCGCTTTTGAGCGGAAGAGAAAAGAAAAGGGCAAAAAAGAAAAAAAAATTTGTCATTAACTGCTTCGCTTTCACTCTACATAAATCAAATCATAGAACAGGAGTAGGAAACGGACATTTGTTCCTTTCTCTTCTTTATATAGAAGCAAGAGTGAAGTTTTTCTAGAACAATAATGATCTTTTTTTTCTGTTCCCTTTTGTCTCGGATTAGTTCGGTATCAAAGAAATTTCTCACAGGCAAGGCAAGGCAGAAGAGAAAACTTTTTTTTTTCTTTTCTCGCGCCTTCCTCTTTCCTTTTTGTTAAAAGGCGTTTTCCAAAAACAGCTATAAATCAAATGGTGCTAATGCGTTTATATGTTATTGCATCGTGCATTAGTTGAGTTGAGTTTTAGTTTTGAGTTAAGCATGTTCATGATCATGATCGCCGTGATCGAGCGAGTAGCATTTTTCCTTTGCCTGCCTGCCAGAGTAAAATAGCAGCATAGCATGTGTGATAAGAAGAGTGAGTGGGAAAATTGCCCATTTGTCCTTGACTCTGACCCTCGAAGGAAAGATTGAAGATAAAATAAAACGATTTAACGTTTTTGCCAATTTTATTATTATATTATCGATCATTGAACGAATTCGAATTGTAATAATAGATGACATTGTAGTCGATTGTTTAAATACAGAAGAATATTATCGATATTTATTCAAAAACGCTAATTTTCTTTACTTTTTAATTTAATACTTTTGTCTTGTGAATGTCTCGTGTATTTAAACTTTAAATTGGCTTTATATTAATAATGCTCAGGGTCTACTACCTACTACAAAACTCAAATTATTTATTTATTTATTCTTTTTCTTGTGAATTGTGTCTATTTTTGTAAAACTGATATTATCTTTTTTCCAAACCTCTTTTAATTTAACAGACGGGAAGACGGGCTCATCGGTGTCTTCTGCTTCTTCATCCATGTTCTTCTTCTCGTCTCGTACTTCTTCTACTTCTACTTCTACTTCTCATTTCCGCAACTTTTTGTTATCCATCAGCTGTTCATTTAATCTATTGCTGATCCCTTTAGTAATCTCTCTTTTCTTGGCGTCTTCTTCAGCGTCTGATTTCCTCTTCTTCTTCGATAATAATTATTCTCTTTCTTCTTCTACTAATAAGGGTTCTTTTAATTTAAATAATAACAAGAACGGTACTAGTCGCCGCAAAATAATAACTAATGCAGAAATGCAATCACCATCATCATCAGCATTATTATCATCATCATGTCTCAGTCTCAGCAGCAGCAGCGAGAAACCCTCCTCGTGTTCATCATCAGCATCTCTCGTTGAAAAAAGTTGGGAGGGAATCAAGAAGAGAGAAAGTAAATGCAGCGAAATTGTAGAAATAGCGTAATAGTTTAGAATTCGTTTCCCCATTCTTATTAAGCAGATGAATGAACTGTTCGCCAAAAAGATGTCATATATAAGTATATAGATGGTTCCGCAGAAAAAAAGTTTATTTTTTGTTAAGTACTTTAAATTTAAAATAGTTTGTTTGATTTTTAAGTTTTTGTATAAAAGTGTTTAATGGGGCGTTACAAAAAATGTTTGCTTAGTTAGTTAGGCATGTCTTTACTCTTTACACAGCAATTTTAAGTTTACACAGGGTTGTTGCTTCAGTCTCAGCAAAAAAGTATTCAATTTAATATGTACATAATAAAAAGGGTCATAATAAGTATAAAAGATATAACTTCTATTACTATTTGCGAAAAAAAATTTCAATGATAATTAACTTTTGATAGGTTTCTTCGTGTAAAATTGAGAGAGAAATGAGAAGGTCCAGCATATTGAGTAATGATAAAGTGGCATAATGCCATCCCTGTTAAGTTACATACGATAATAATAATTATGTTGCGTAAACTTCTTTTGCGAGTAATTACAAGTAAATCCATAAGCCATAGATAGTTGTAAATTAAATGCTTTTGGTCGGTATAATTTTATGAATAGTAATCTAGGCTCTAGCTAGACTCTTTTACTTTTACGTAAAAAATTTAACTAGACGAAAAATAGAATGTAAAATTTAAGAGATTTTTGTATCCGCGCAGAAGAGATTTCAGCGTATTGTACTGTACGAATACGTAGATTAGACTTTTCATGAAAAAATATAATACACAACAATACAGGCAATCTGTAATTGCATCAAATTATCTACCGTGCGTAATTTGCTACTAAAAATAAAAACCACGTGAAGGTTTTTTAAATTGAGTGTCCGCTACATTCCAAATTTCATGCTAGAGAAAGCTTACGATCAATTAATTATTGAATATTTGTATATATTGTGTAGATAGGTAAACTTTAGTAGTAGAATTTTTAGTGAACTGATTTACTTTTTACAATTTACACTTGCACTGATCTGATCGTCGTGATGGGACTTGGGACGCGAGCGAAATCTCTTCAAAAGGAAGGAAAAACAGAAGCGTTTTTGCTTCTTTCTTGATTTGAATGAGTTTAAGCCTGAGAGTGTCAGGTAAGGTAGTCGGTAGTGAGATGCTTTGGGGCTAAAGGAGACACAATGAGAAAAGTATACTGACGAGAAACTTGAGGAAAAGTTTGCCTTTTTTGTTGAACTGCACAAGGAAAAGACTTGGAGAATGATTATGAATGACATGAGAAGCTGCTGCACCTTTAGACTTTTAGCTAAAAAATTATGATTAGTAAAATGCACACGTTTTTCCTTTCTTCGAGTGAGTTTAAATAGGAACGACTAATTATTTAATTTTAAGTACTACCAAGTAAAGAGCCTTCTCATACCAAAATAGAAGAAAAAGGTCTGGTCTATAAAAGCCTTGTTACCTTTAAATAAATTATTAAAAAATTAATACTAATGCTAAACCGTTTGCCATATTGAATATACATCACCGCCGCAAAAAAGTATTATTTCTACAGAAAGAATCTTTCCACGGAGCGGGTGAAAGTGAAAGGATCATTTAATTAAATGATCTTAATTAAAGAAAAAGTCGAAGATAAAAATGATGATAATTGCCTAACTGTATCTGTATGACCTTACATGATTTTAATTTATAACATGAGACTGCGACTAACCGTTTATTCAAATTCATGATTGTAAATAAAAAACGTATCTAAATGGGTAAAAAATACTAATAAAACTTAAAATTAGATAGTTGGGAGGTTGAGCGTAATTGATTTGAAATTTAGCTGCTATGAAGAGATTCTTTTTTAAAAAAAGTTACGAAACAAATCGGAACGATTAATCAATTAACTAAACAAATTTTAATTAGCTTCATTTACTATAATCACAAAACTTATTATGATGAATCAAATCAAGTCAGGATTTCTGGACAATACAAAAACAAAACATTATTTAGCTTCGGAAAATAGAAAATTTCAATCAGAAAGTAATTATTACATACATACGAACAAAATATATTCCCAGCCCAGTTCTGTATTGCTGTCAATTATAAATTATGTAGTTGCTGCGAACAAAAATATTAATTAGTTTAGCAGACGAAATAAAGTAAATGAATCGCCGTCTCGCATCAGATTCAGAACTGTATCACATCACATTTACTTACTTAATTAGCAAGCAATTTCCTCAAAGAGAAAAAATATTGCTAAAATAAAAGCGTATTAAGTTTAAGTATTATATAAATACGTGTACGTGTGTAGCCTCTTAAG
>JAHZNJ010001054.1:0-12779 GCA_027744475.1 Lepidocyrtus cf. sotoi NNG-2020 | reverse complement strand
GTCGTATCTACGTTTATTTCTTATATCTATTGAAGAAATAGTTTTTAGTTCTAATTAGTTGTAAATAAAATCTAAAAAAAACAATACAAGCTTTAGTCCAGTATCGATGAGGATTTCCAGTCAAAATCTACTACATTGAAAAGCTTGTAATACATACATAAACTTGAACGGTAATTATATCACCCCATATGTTACGTTACACGCCTCGTAGTAGTACTTGCGAATAATATTTGGCTAATTACTCACAGTCACACAGATAGACTACCAGCTAAAATGCAATCAATGATGACAGTCCAAGGTAAAGTTGAAGTTCCTATCTTAAGTATTATTATACTTATGCGGTCGGCTAATATTTATGCTTCCCTTCCATTCTCCCTAAACCCAAATGAGTCTTATCTGTACGAGCACCTACCACCAGCGTGACTTTGAGCTGCTCCAGCCACTGAATGTCATGCACAACTTGTCAAAATTAATGAAAAATATTAATATCTAGAGTCTACAGAGAGACACGGGGGAAGGGGAGGGGATACATTCACGTTATATTATTACACAGCTGTGATGAATGAGTACTGTGATGTTAGAGAAAACGAGATCATTCACACCTTTTTCCACTTTAATGCTCGCAATAATTAATTTCATTAGTAGCCTTGAAGATCGCTCTTGTCAAATGAGAACATCTCATGAAAATCATGATTCTCTACAGCAATACACACATGAATAGGTAGAGATTCTTCATTACAGCAAGCTGGTATAAACCAACTATGTTTTTCCAGCAGCAGCAGAAAGCAGAAAATTTTCCTGGAAGTGTTTTCCCGTCGTATGTACTAAGCCTTCCAAAAAATCTCATTTTAATGTACCCTCCTTGATTCCATTGTGTGTCCTGCTGCTGTGTGGCTGCTGCGATTGGTCTCTGTCTAGAGCAGCAAAATTATTCATAACTTTTCCTCTTTTTCTTAACTAACTAAGCTGGGAATGCGGTTGCTGCGGGGAAGGTGAAAGGGGTACAGTGATACCTCAGTAACCAAGCCTAGCCATTTGGCCATTTGGCTAACTATTGTTCCTCTTCTTCAAGGGTAAGGATTCTTTTCTTTCTGTTAAAAACAGCAGCAGCAGCGAAATGAATTTTTTACGGTAATAACTCTTTTTACTTTCCTATTTTTCGCAACTACCAACAGCGTTCTCATTTTTCTGTCAAGTAAGTCAAGAAGCCTGAAAAGTGGAAATTAAATATAAAAAAGGAAGTAAAGAAACAGTCGTCAGCTGAAGAAGAAGAAGAAAGAAAGCAGAAGCTGACTTTTAACCTTTTATTTTCTTGATGGCAAGCATTAGAGTTGAAGCTGAAAACCTACCTTACCAAGTATGTACGTATCGTACATTAAACTTTATCGTCAAACAACACTTTCTGTTATTGTAAAAGTGTAATCTTGATGCATAAATCCTCGATTTTTTACAACAGGAAAAATAAATGTTGCCATTATAAAAAACATTGCTCTTTTTCATCCGCCGGATACACTTTTACCCTTGCTTGGATTTTGTACTTTGTTTCTTTTTTTACACTACTGTGGTAAATGGTAATAGTAGTTGAGTATTATTATTGCAGAACTCCACCCATCCATTTCTGTTAGTGGTTTCTCGCATAACCTGAAATGGCACTGGAAGACCGACTACCAACTACTGCTACACACGATAAAAAAACTGCACATACATTACATAGTATGATATCCATCTACCTTTACATCTTACTACCTACCTACGTACCTACGTAATAATTCGGAGCTTCATCATCAACAGTTAAAAAAGAAAAGAGTTTTTTTACTTCTCTTTTACTCACTCTTTTTTTATGTGTGTATGCATTTGGTTGCAAATTGGTAGACCATTCTAACCTAACCCATGAACTTTCACTACGCGGGTTATTATTTCCTTTACTGGTAAAATGTACTTTTCCTCTAAAATGCCAGAGAATACGACAGGATTTATTTCTTTTAGTACAACCATCAACACTACATCTTTTCTTTCATTCTTTCTCATTTCATCTCTTTCTCTCTTAACTCTAACACAAACGGTTTAGTGGATGTTTTATCGCTCTCTTTATATCATCCTTGACTGGTGTTGTTGGTGGTGGATGGTTAGTTGGAAACTCCCTCATTGCGTAGTAGTTTTTAGAGAAGAAGAGATAAAACACAAACAGCAGAAACAGAGTTGGAGAAAGAGAAAGAATAATAAAAAGCGGACCTTAAAACTTCGCCATTACAACCCAACAAAATGAGACTAAATTGGACATTTGTTTGTTTGCTCTAAAACCCTAAACCTTTGTAGCATCAGATCTAAAACTCTTTTAATTCCGCCAACCAACATCTCATCAACATCGAGTCAGAGTCAGGTCGGGATCCTTTCATCTTTTTTATGAATTCATTTGCTGTTGCTGACGTACTGCATATTACTATGTATAAAATAATAATAAAAGCAGTTTTGTTTAGCCTTCGCAATCACATCGCAATGGCATCATTGCATCGTCGTAATAAACAACTAAAATTTATTTTATTTTCCAACTTTCACACATCACACACGTACAACAGTGTCAGTCGAGCAGGACGGACAATGTTGTTTTGGGTAATAAAACGATCTTTTTTATGTATACCTTTCTTCAGCAGTACAATTATAATTATAACTGTGAAGTCAGACTAGAAACACTATTATTAATACGTTAGTGTTTTTTCATGTAGGTATGTAATGTACATACCTACGTATTTTTAGAAGGCTGTGCTGATGCTGATGTGCTGTTGTGCAGCAGCAGGAGTCTATTATAAGAGTTCTGCCACTACTGGGTTAACTATAGGGCCAAACCTGCAAGTCTGCAACTCAAACTCAAACCAAAGAAAAAAGAAAGTATTAAAGAGGAGTGAGTATCCAATCCAGCTCAGCAGCACCAGCTGTCATTCAACACCATATGGTTGTTTTTCCTTCACTCTTCTTCTTCGTTTCCTTCGTCTTTTGCTGCTGCTTTCTCTCATCTTCATCTCATCACAGCAGAATTTCCATTTTTCTACCTTGGAGAAATGAAGAAAGAAGGACTACTGTGCTGCTGCTGTTGCAATCTTTCTTCATGGAAAGGAAATAGGAGCTAGAGTTGCAAAAAAAACTGATTTACTCACGACGAAGCAACATTATCATCATTATCATCATCATCATTCTGATCATTAGGCTGGAAAAAATGACTTTTATCATGTCAAGATCAAACTCCATGCATGTGTGTACGTACGGAGGACGCTGCCGCTGCTGCTACTGATAGTACTGATGATGTTAGATATGAGCTGCTGTTTTCTCTCTAAGAAAATACGGTCTTTTTTCGTGATGAGGTTTGGTTTGCATGCTTGAAATGACTTTCTTTTTTATGAGAGAGAAAAATATTGGAATAAATGCATAAATTACTGAGGCTATTTTAGATATCTTAAATAAACAAGGGATTTCTTCTTTCTACTATCACAGAGACAAGTTAGACCTTATTTATTTGGTTAGGCTGCTGCTTGCTGCTCTCTGCTTCGTTTTCGTAAGTAGTTACAGCCAGTTTTTTTCTTAAGGGGATCAAAATGTCAAGCTATTTATTACAGAAACGTAGTTTTTGTAGTTCTCTGCTCACTTCAGATACGTACGTACACTTCAGTTGACTTGACATTGGATTTTCTCTATCGCACATACTTTTCAACAACTATGTTTGGAATTACGACATGCTTTCGCTTTTTCGTAATAGGCTTGGTGAAATTCGTCCGTAATTCAGGACTCAACGAGCAAGCAAAGTAAATTGGTTCTTTCAGTTTACGAAATTTCTCTGTAAAAAGGCACGAAAGCACGATCATTGTTATTGTACGAGTAAATAAGGTATATATCTGGAAGGGATATCATTTCTCTTTTATAACTTTTAATTTCCAATTTTATTGTTGAAGAAGCGAAACGTAATTCCATTTCGTTATATATACACAGAAATGAACGCAATTTAAACTCAATTGCGAAAAAAGTAATAAATGAATAAGGAAGTAAAGTCATAAATACAAATTCAATTCGTTTGTTAATGTTTGTTTACCTACTTCTCTAACAACAATGTAATGTAATGGCTAATTCAGAGCAATTCAGTAAACTGCTTATTGCCTTTTAAGTAAAATTGTTATTTTTTTTAGATAATAACGTTTCCTCCTCCACATTTCCATTCCACCCGCTCATCGCATCAACCTTTTTAACACTCCTACAGTACCCGAATGAGTACGCGCACCACATATCCACCTATTTAAAAGCAATCTCCAGCAAAATGTGTTTGTATTTTTTATGTCACAAGGAAATTCATTCAATTTATGAAAATAGCGTTTAAACAACTGATACAATTGTACCACAACAACTTCTACTTAAAAAAGTTATAAGCGAGAACGAAGTAAAATCAGATATTTTGAAGGCTTTTTACACGTAAAAATATACAGGAGAAAATGGTACTGCCAACGTTCAACGTTAAAATCCGATCTGGTACACGAGTAGCATTTGAGCGAGTGAACTAATTTTAATGGTGTACAGACGGGTGACTTTAATCGCAAAATTTTTTATTGTTTCGTGCCCAGCAAGAGGAGTCAGATAGGACAAATAAACATAATTTCACAATTTGATGCATGTTATATAGAGTATAGAGTAGATGTACCATAGGGGATGTTGAGTTTTTTAATTTCATGTTAGTTCATATTTTACTTATTCCTCAATACATAGTTTGTTTACTGTAACGAAGCTCTAAGGTATGAGTGATTTTTTTCGACAACTTATTAGACTGCTTGTCTACCTAAAATAATTTGTGAGATGCTCACTCGTGTACATACTATTTTCTTTTTCTCTGTAGTGTTTTTTAAAAACACATGTAACAAGTAAAATAAGTAAAAATAAGGTGAACAGAACTTCATTAGTCGAAAGTTGTTGTTAGTGAACAAAAAAACTAGGAAAACACGAACTGCGAACACAAGCAAACTTTCTCCTAATTTGAGTCAAGTGTTGTGAAAATTTAGGTACTTACCTATTTATCCATGCTTACGTTTCCATCCTGTTGTTACTTTTACCTAGCAGTACTATTTGCTTCATTTGGATTCAGCCAGAGAGATGTTGTTTATTTGTTCCATTTCATCCATACATATTTTTTACTATAAATGAGTTATAGCATAAGATAAATAAATTTGCCTTCCATCCTCTATTTCAAAACAACCTTATTTTTCTTGATTCCTGATTCTTTTGAAACTCGTAAGGGAAGCAAGAGAGTTGCTGATGCAAGAGGAACAAAACATATAAGGTTGGATTTATTTTAAAAGCTTGTTTTGAAAGAAATGACATTGAACAAAGTCCTTCACTCTCTGTCTCTCTCTAGGCTTTACATGATTTGCGTTTCTACGTTCAAATTTTTATTTATGTATGCAGCTTACTACTTATCTCATCTTCCTCATTCCTTCCACCATTATTATGAATAATATGATATTTTCTTCTTCGTATATTCCGAATTCGCCATAAATCCAACGACATTTATTGCCTTTTGTGAATTCCTTTTCCCCACAAGTCTCCCTTTTCCATTTCATCTCAACTTTTCCTTTTCTGAGGTAAAAGGAAAGAAAGGAAAGAAAAAGGGAAAAGAAAGCTTGAATGATCTGCGAATTTGAGCTTCGGGTATCATGTTTCCATTTTACTGTTGCTCTTGCTCATTCCTGTTGTTGCTCTGTATTATAAAACTAGGTAGGTATAAAAGCCTGTCTTTCACTTTGACATTTACATAAATGGCTTTGGCCCTGCATACGAAAAATCCATTTTAGTCTTTTNAAAATCCATTTTAGTCTTTTACCCATCCGATCCGAATTCCATATGCATTTCTACTAATCAAGCGAAGTCAGAGTCGTCAGAACAGAATAAAATATTTTCCCGAGGTTACGCTCGTGTATGTTTGTAAAATAAACTAAAATGTTTTGTAGAGAAAGTCTTTACACTATCCCTAATAATTGTAATAATAAATATTATAAAATGTCAATTCTTGACAGGAAAGCAAAAGCACAACAACAACGACAACAGCTAAAGAACATTCGCAAGGGAAAAAGGTAGGAAAAGTTATTACGCATATTATTTAGAGCGGTTTAGTTTATATCACATTTCAGTGAAATCATTCGACATTTGAATCAGCAACAGCAGCATCCTCATCGCCAACACCATCATCACCGTCCCTAAATCCCTATAAATATATATTTTGAGTTCCACCTGAACCTTTTCCGTCATAAAGACTGACTGACAACAAAAATGAGAGCGGATACTGCCATTTCCTTTATTATCATCAATATCAACATCATGAACAACATCAACATCATAAGTTCCTCTTATTTTCTGGGGAAGCTGTTGTCAGGCTTGGCTTGACTTGAAAGAGAATCTAAGTAGATTTGCAAAAAAAAACGACAGTTCGCATCTTTTATTGTATTGGATGGATACTGTTGTTGTTGGTATATTACATTTCTTTCATTTCAGCAATAAAATGCTGTTCCTGCTCCGTAATTCTTCGTTTCCTTTTTGCTTTCTCTTCTCTACCCATCCGTCCGGGATAAAAAGAAGTTTTATTATAGAAGAAAGTTTGCTAGAAAAAGGAAACGATCTTTGTTGGTGGAGAGTGAACTAGAAAAAAAGGACGTCACCCAAATAAATAAAAGTTTTCTTTTTTTTCTGTATTTGTTTTTATTTCTTTGCTTGGTTTGCTCGCTTGCACTCAACCAACTCAACAATAACGCCATCACAACACAACCACTACATACAACTTAACTAGACATGTACATATCATACCAGTGAATGTCGAAGTCCAACTGGTCCCCTTTCTTTACAGATTACCTTTTACCAGAATTCCACATTATCTTCCTTAAGCTGATGTAATAATTCAGTCTCTTTGCCAATGCCTTTTTATTGTGATGCTATTCTACTGTTGTTGGGTTAGTGTCCCTGTCAGAGAGTTGTACATTGTACTTATACGTATCCTATTCAAACAAACTCTTTTTTCTTTCTCTGATGCAATTCTAGAGGAAAACATGTCAAATATATTTCTTTCTTCTGTTCTCTTGTTCTGTTGTCCCAATGGTGGTCTCCAGAGAACTCTTTATTTTCCTTCTTTTCAGATTATTCAGCATATGGTTCCGTTTCCCTGCTTAAACTTGGGAATTACCGTTGTACTTTGGAAACAACGGAGGAACAGAGGCAGAGAGAGGGAGAGAGAGAAGAACAGCAGGTGCTGTAGTTCCTTCCTATTACTACCAATACGAAGATCCGGATTAGTTTTTTGCCTACGCAAACTGCCATTGTTTTAACCGTAAGCGAGTAAGTAAATACTACTAAAAAGTTAGATAACGATCACCAGCAGCAGCAGAATCATCGTACGATGTGAAAGTGAAATAGACACCTTGTTTCCACCAGGAGCAGCAGTTTCCAGAGAAAACCTTGTGTTTTTCCATTCAATTCACAATCCCAATCCACCTCCACCTACAGCTCAAGCCCGTCCATCAAGGATATCATCCAGTTAATTTTTAAACTGTGCTACTCTGTTTTACTTTCATGTTTAATTTGCAAGATGGAGCAAATACGTCTAATAATTGAACGACATGGTACATGAGATGAGATAAATTGTTTTCCCTTCTTCCAGGAAAGTAAAATTGTGCAGACACCTAAAAGAATTAGAAATATTGCATGGATGGACCAGCAGTAAACGTAGCATAGCGCGGGCAATATAATCCCAACACGGATTGGAACTAGAACGGAACGGAGGAGGAGAGGAAGCCCAAAAGGATTCTCTTTCTATATTTAGATGAAGATACGGATATGAGCTGTGAATCTTAATGCGAAAGAAAGCCAAAAAGAAGAAATATGTACCTATCCAAGTTCTCAGGAAAAGTATGCTACTGATATGATGACGAAATAAAATATAACCAGACGAGAAGATTCTATAAAATGCGTCATCTGTCACTTTGGCTAGGCCAATGTCCAATTTATTTAATTTATCTTAACTTTATCTTGAAGAGAACACGGAATCGATTTGTTTCTTCTTCTATTTAAGGAGAACGAACGGTAACATTCCGCATTGGTTAGAAAAACGTGAGAATTTAAGAAATAGTTACTTATAGTATGGCGTGACATGATAATAGCACCTTCACCATCCACCGCCAACACACTTATCAGTCCAAATTCCAGTCCAAACCATCATCATTTCTTATTTGAGGAAGTGAAAGCTGTCTTCCTACTTTTGGATTCCTCTGCTGCTGCTGCAGTTCCTCCTCCTGCTGCTTTCTTTCCATCTGTTCCAGAAAGGAAACCAAACTCGGAGAGAGCCTGACGGGCTACATTATTGATGTGTTTGAAGCGGTCCGCATGAAGCTGGATGCCACCGTACCAACGACTCACCACGACGAGGACGTTCTTACAGTCGAGTATCTGGAAGGAGAAGATGAAGAAACAAGAAATTTAATGAATGTAGAATTATTAATTCAGCTCATGACAGAAAAAGCTGACAAAATGACAGTTTGCAGAGGAGCTGCTGCGGAAAAAAGAAAATGGATTTTGCTATCTTTCGAGGAGCGACAGAGAGTATTTTTAACTATAGCATAGCGTGTTAAAAAAACTTCTTGAGAGAAAGCTTTTGTTAGATGGGATCTCACTTCACTCTGTAAGTATTTTATTAGTTAGCAATTCTTTCTTTAAGAATTGTAGTTTGCCCTTGACACGAGCTAATTCTTTCAAGAAACTTCCTTTTTCTTTAATCAATGTTCTTTTTCCTTCACAGAGAATCGGAAATAAGTAAAACGAAAACAAGTTTGTGTTTTGTACAAGTAGATTGAGTGAGACTGACGCAATGAATAGACAAATTTGGAAAACAAGCAGAGCAATAAAAATTGAAACGGTAACTTCGAATGGATGTTTTTTTCTATTTTACTTTACTTGCGGCGATCTTTTTATTTTGGTAGAGCTCATTTAGGACCAATCTAGTAATGAGAGGGCAAAATGAAAATAAAATAAAAATTACAAGCAAGGTCTTCATGATGAAAATGTATACCAAGATTAAAAATAAAAGTTAATATTTATAAAAAAGGCAATGAATATTACTTTCAGCTTTTAAGTAAACATTTTACTGCAAAAAGGGAGGAAAATCATCGCTAAATTAATCCAACGAGGAATTTATATGAAAACTTTTTTCAACAATCATTTATGATGCTGTTCATGCTACAGCTGCAGCTGTGTTGTAAACTGAATTTAAAAAGTACATATGGCCAAGAAAGAATTCAAGGTTTTAGGGAGAGAAGTAGAGAGAGAGAGTTTCGAGTGTGCAATTTTTATTTGCTTCTCTCTCTCTCTATCTTTCGCACATACGGTGAGACTAGGAAAACATTTAAAAGTTTTTCTTTCTGAAGTTAAATATTTTGACATTAAATAAAACTTTCCCAGGGATAAATAAGTTCTCCAGTCGTCGTCCTTATCGTAATACTAGAGTCCTATTAACTATCAGGGGCAATGTGCGTTTCTTTCACATTTTCACAAGCACCTATTAGCAGACTTGTCAAAAACAAAAACACGGTATTTAGCGAGTGAGTGAAATAACAAACTAAACTAAGGCGCAGGCAGGCTTTTTGGTTTTGCTAAATACCTACCTACCTACGCTTTTATGCAAACAAAACAAGTTATTTTGAGCTTGCTGGAAAGAAAGGATTTTCTATTTCCTCTACTTTTCATGTTATTAACGTAAATCAAATGGTGCATAATAATGCCAAATGGAATTATCCCAGAATCTGTATACGTGAGTACATCAGTGGCATGCAACTTGGCTTGGCATTTTTAAATTAGAAATCTTCTCTCCGATTTCATGTCTATTATTTCAGACCTTCATCTTCATCTCCTTCATCTTCTCTTTGCCTGCACTAAAAGTCTCAAAGGATATCTTTTCCTTTTCTTTTTTCCCATTTTGATTTTGCTCGTTCGAGTTCGAGGTGTCGCAAACTTCCAACTTCCTCCATTATGAAAGTCACCTTGAAATGAACCAGAGAAGCGAATGCATCGAAACGGAAAAACGAAATGAAAAGGAAAAGTAAAGAAGAAAGTTTGTTCCTTATTTTTTCCTCCTTTTTTCAAGGAAACTCGTCACCGCCATCATTACAGGGCAGCTCATATTTGAACCGTACTTAAACTTAAACTCAATGAATAAAGTATATTATGAACCCCATAAAATTTGTGGGTGGTGGGGGTAGTGGTGGCGCATGGCGCTGTTAGTTAGATGTGGTGGTGCTGCTCTTTAACATTTTATTCAATTTATATGAAGGAAATGGAAATCCAGAGAACTGTAAAAAATCTAGTAGTACTGCCTTTCTCACATCTTTATGATTATAATATGATATGCTCATCTCATCTCATGAAATAAATACGACCTTCCTTCCCTTCCTAACTTAAACTCTCATTCAACAGTAGCCATAAATACTTCTGAGCTTGTAAAAGTAAAAAAAATGGAATAATTTAGTAATTTTTTTACTTTTCTGGTCCAGTTATTAATTCAGTCGCAAAAATGAGAATACGTAAGTACGTACAGTAATTTTTCCTAATGGATATTTACTAGAAAGTGTGACAAGGAAAATTGACGTTCCAATAAAATAAAACTCTGAAGCTGAAGTTTTAATACTTAAAAAGATGCTCTTTAACCTTTTCCATTTATTTCCTTCAGGAAAGACAGAAGAATGAAACCTCATTTTGGACGACGACAACTGACAAGGATAAGTATTTTTGCAAACAAAAGTACATACCTACCATAATAAGTTTCATTCAAGGAGTAGTAGCTTTTTATGTCACATGCTACAGTTGGCTACACTTTTTTTATTCTAGAAAATGAACTCCTTCTATCTTACTACAATTTACAATGCCTTCTTTTTTTCTCGCACACACACGCGAAGAGCAAAGAGCAAGATTTTTTTTATTCTTTCTGCTGAGTTGTCAGCAAGCAGCAAGCGCAGTCAGTTGCAAAAGTTGAAGATTAGAAAGTACCACAAAAGTGCTTACAAATGATTCCATTTCCTCTCCTCTCTCTCTAAAAAATAAAATACCTAGTAGTAGAAACCCTGAAGTAAGTACCTATCAATTCTTGACAAGTCATCGCTACCCTTTGAAACTACTACGTTTTAAAACTTTTTTCTCTTCTAAATCTTCTTTTACTTCTTCTCCTTCAAAGCATATTAAAAAGTACGAAAGAGGAACACGAGAGAGGTTAAAGTGAAATAGTGAAAGAAAAGCACAGAAGCAAAGAGCGTTGAGTTATACCGTTTCATTTTCATTTCACGCTAAAAACTTTCCAATCCGCTTGGCCTGGCTCCGATGAATGCTGAATCTTTCAGCAAAAACAAAATTTCACTGAAACTTAAGAAGCATTAAAACCTTTTTTCGCATTTAAGTCATGTAGGTACATTCTTGAGTTTGCTATTGTTTCTGATACTCCTCTCTTTCCTATTTAGTATGCCGAATGCGCTTTATAGTTAAATAAATGCTTATACCTATCCCAAAATTTTTATAATGCATAAATACATATTAAAATTCATTTAAGTTTGTTATGTTAGTTTAATGCCCCAACTTTTTATCACAGTTTCCAGAAAAGGGGTAGCTAAAACCGTGGTGAAAAGTCATTAAAATTTTGGAAACTTGGTGGAAATGGAAACTACGTAGTGGAACTGGAACGAAAAGTGTATAAAATGACAGACCAAAGGCACTTGTTCCGTTGTTTGTAAATATGTATGGTAAGCCGAATGTCCTAGAAGAGAATAGAATGATGAAGCCTTTTCTACATAACGAAAGTGCACAGAACCGATAACAAATTCTGCTAGTATTACATTATAATCGCATTAACTTGAATAAAACACGTTTAATGCTACTAGCTAAAAACTGATGCGATGAACGAAGTTATGTTCGTTTACGTTCCTCTTGAAAAATACATAATCCAAACTAATGAAAGGTTTCTAAACATTTAGCGTCAACGTCAGCAACATTATATTACACAAGTTGAAGTTAGATAGATTAAACTTAAACATTTACATTTTACTGCTTACGTACCTCACGTCACTAACTTCCATTATCGGGGCAACATGAGCTTGGAAAGTACTTTTACGATCGGTGAGAGGAGCACCTGTCTGAATTTCTATTTTATTGCTGGGAGAATCACGTTGGTGGTGTTGTTGTTCGCGAATTTGATTGTGTTTGGATTGGAACTGCTGCTGCCGCTGTGCCTCTGCAAATATAATACATGTACATACATTATATTTCACAAACAGAAAAGACGAGGATGAAGATTGCTTTCAGGACAGGTTCTATTGTGCCATTGAATTTTCTCCTCGATTTCTCCTTTCATATTATTTACCACTGACTGGCATGGCACTACTTCGATCAACTCTCATTCTCTTTCTGTCTTCCCATTCAATCTCTCTCCCGCTTTCAAATGTTGTTCTTTACTTACCATACAAATCATTACTCCAAGAAGGAGTCTCTCCGTCATCATCACGAATGAGAGAATGGTTGAAGGATAAAGATGCTGTGAAGTGTTCGATCAATTTCTCCTTTTCCCCTGAAGTAGAATCTAATACTTTCTCATCAGATGGAACGGCAGAAGCATCAGAAGCGCTAGCACAGCTATTATTGCCTCCAGATGGATCAACTTTCTTCTTATTTTCTCCACTTTTTGATTCCCCAGCAAAGCTTCTTTGAGTGAGCAATTCCAATTCTTCCCGTAG
>JAHZNJ010001053.1:0-10916 GCA_027744475.1 Lepidocyrtus cf. sotoi NNG-2020 | reverse complement strand
TGAATTTATAATCATACAGGTAAAGGTAATGAAATTCCACGCATTTTGTAAAAAGTTATAAAGCATTTAGTTGTTGTACTTGTAAGTAACAAATTGTTTTCGAGAGCATTTACATATTACAATGAATAAATTATTACAGGTGCATATATATTTTGTTTATTAATAAAATATCTGTTTACCTCCTCCCAAGACGTAGCCTTCAGTGGATTGTATGTGGCTGTTAAGAATGCAATTATAATTCAAAATGGCAAATATTGTTATCTTGTCAAAAAAGAGTGACCTATCATAATATGATGGCGAAGAAGTGTAGTAATTTTAAAGGAACGTGTAATATCAGAAAATAACTGTCTTTCTTTGAATTTAAATGAGCAGTGATTGGCGTTATTAAATAGATACCCTCTGCTGCGTGGCTAGAAAAAATTGTATTTTTGAACGGTACTTGTTCACTTTCATGTTTATTGTGAATGGTGATCCTCCACCTCGCAGATTTTTTTATTCCTCTTTGACATACTAACAACAAAGTATATAAGTAGATAATGTTCATCATTTTCACAAATTTTAGGAAATCATCATAAAAGGCAAAAGCATGCCAAAAAGGGGAAGGCTATACAGACAGGTCAAAATTATATCCCTTTGCTTATGTTAATATTGATTTGATTATTATTTTGGTGAAAAAATGCAAGGCATTTTATTTTATGTTGTTTTTGCTTCAAGTACAAAATTAGTCACTTAACTCTCTTCTCTCTCAAAAGAGGTTACATACAGAATTTCAATATAACTAACTACAACGCAGCGTAGTAAACATACTAGCATGATCATGGCAAGGCAGCACTTTTCTCACAATTACACATCCGTCAAAGTGATAGTTTGATCCAGGTTGCAAACACATTAAATTTTGAAAAAGAAAAGGCGTATGACAAGTTAGTTAGCTCAAGTGATTGTACTTGGAGGCAGATCACCAACAGCATCCTCATCATCATTGTATCATCATGATTTTTATTATCATTATTATATTATTATCATTATTTGCTGAATCTGCTGTCTGTATGATGCATTCAAAGGACTATCCTTTTTCAGCTTAATAATATTACGCGTGATGTACCTTTTCATCAGTTGATGATGATGACGTGCCGCAGTACAAATTGGCAACCAGCTATAAAAACAACCTCCACATTACATACACATCATCTATCCTAACAAATAGCATACCCACAACCACCACGTCACCTGTTGTAGTAGTATAAGTAGTGGATCTTCTACGCCCTTCTCCACAGGCAAGAATCGTGTGAATGTGGTAAAGATATAATTTTTCCTTTTAAAAAGGTTTTTATCTGAATAATATATAATTCAGCTTCATCATCATTATCAAGCCCGCTACGACGACTACCAATTTACTGCATTTTCTCTTGAGGATGGTTTGGATGGAATGCTTCAACTCATTACTTTACTACTACTACGTACTTACAATTTATTCACAACAACAACGCCATATCATGTGAAACCAAGCCACCTACGTCGAAGAATGAAATGGAACTTGTATCAAAAGCAATCTTTTTTATTTCTTTCAAGAAAAAAGGAGTGTAAAAACTTAATATTAAAAAGCTACATCTTCTTTCTTTTTTCTTCTCTCTCTCTCTCTCTCTTTGGCAATAATATAACAGTAGTAATTTTTATGGCCAACAGAGTGANCAATAATATAACAGTAGTAATTTTTATGGCCAACAGAGTGATAACTATTAGGTAAAGTAAATGACAGCTTGTACTGCATGTGGTAGGTTTTTATATTTACGTTTAGTCATTACGCATAATACTCCTAATATGTACTTTTCGAACATTATTTTATTTTATACACATGGAAATGTGGCTGTGTGATGTTGTTGAGAAAAAAAGTCAATCTTCTTTTTTCTTTTCACACCAAACAGAAGACAGCCAGAAAATGGATGCAAAAATGATGTTTCTTCATGCTTAAATAACTATATACGTGTTTATATATTATTATTTTCTCATTTTTTCAAGTCATTCCCCTTAAGTGAGACAACATTGCATCACACATACATTTGTACACAAATATGATAAATTCTTAAGAATGATCAGAGCCGGTTTATGTTTAAAGCATAAAAATCGACACCTTCTTCATTTGTAACCATCACCATTACCACACGGACCGATGCGAGGATGATGATCATGTTGCGCTTAACTAAATCTTTGATGCTATTAAGTTGAAGTTGGTAGTTGTTTAGGAGTAAATGACTAACCGACGACGACATAAGCTAATTTTGGCACAAAAATTATGCTTCTTTAAAAAACTGAATACTTTTTTTCTCTTATCTCATCTTTTTCTTTTCTTCCCATAAAATAATATTCCTTTCCTTTTTTACCCCTGTGGTAAACGATATCATCATCATCATATATTTTTTTCTTGAAACAGTAAAAAAATGTCGCGTTAGCAGCTTCACTGCATTACTCGTTAGATTAGATCTCATCATGCTATTTATATACAAATATACCACATGGGTATTCAACCCTTTCTTTCTTCATCTGTGTGCATAAAACCATGCATGATGTGGATGTGATGTTATTCCATGTTTGATAAAAAAAAACCTTTTTAACCGCAACCATCTGTAGCAAACAAGACGGAAGTTAGAGAATGGATTAGAAAGATGGAAATAATAGTATAAAAAATAATGTTTAGTATGTAGCCAACACAACCCAACACACAAAAGACAGCATAAATATCTGCTGCCACTGTCGATTCTCACATCATGATTAAATAGAATTTCACATTATTCCAAGCATTTATGTAGTAAGCTTAAAATTATATTATCTGGTGGTATTTACCGAGACGTAACCAAACCATTTAGTTTTCCAGTCGACACTAAGCTGACATGCATGCATGAAATCGTTACATACTTCACCACACCGATGCGATCGTTGCGTTGTGTATCGTTTTCAAACCCCTTCAGCAGAAGGTTTCACATAGTACAGAAACAACTAACAGCAACAGCGGTTTTGCTGCTTTCTTTGCCGTAGGTTAGATTTACTTACAAATTTTATCTGTTTGCTCTATTACTGTAGGCCTTGTTTGTTCTACCAAAACAACAAAGTATATTAAAGAATAACTTTTTAGGTTGTTGTATATGGTATGCATTTGTTATGGAAAGCTGTTGTTGTAAGACTATTTCTTTATTTCCTTCCCTAAAAACTCAAGCTGCGATACATGCGAGGAGAAATCTTCTGAATGCGGAACAAAAAACGGTGGCTTATCTTATTTTTTGTGTGACAAGTGAGGAATGCAGCGTTCTTTGCTGAAAGACAAATCCTTCTACAAATCCCCATTTTCCCTAAGCCACGGCAAAGTTCATTTCCGAATTTTCGGCCATTAGAAAAAAAATAAATAAAAAATGATAGTGTTGGTGGTGTATTGTAGTGGAACAGAGCAGAAATGCACAATTAGCGTGTTGGCTTGGTTAACATGGACTTTTTCTTGGCTCTTTGTCATGAATGTAACATGTAGTAATGAGGTGGAGAGAGTGAGCGAGTTAAATTCCATTTCACCGTAAAGCAGCCAACAATAATTTGGCATTTTAAAATTCATTCCGTTTTGTTAGTTTGGATCAGTTGAGGTTGAGATGAGACGAGACCAAAACCAACTTGACATGGTTGTTGCTGTTGTTGTTTGCTATGCATCTTTCATGTTTATAGCGTAAGTACTTCTACATTCATATAATTTAACTCTGTGAGAGGATTGTAATTTAACCTTGTGGAATGCAGGCAGATTCTTCTTCAGATTCACAGAACATGATTACCGTGATATTTCTTTTTCCATCAGTATTATCCTGCCAGAACGACGAGAAAAAGAGATTTCTCTCTATACAATACCTAGTTCTAGCTAGCTGCTTCTCTTTTCTGTCTGTCTAGTGTGCTGTGCATGGCTTTATGCCGATGTAGTATTTAGTATTTAACAATACAAATTCAGACAATACACTAAACATATAAAATTAAGCGTAAAGAACTCTTTGAAAGATAATAAAACAAAAATTTATTATAAAAAATTGCCTCTCTTTTCTGTCTGTCTAGTGTGCTGTGCATGGCTTTATGCCGATGTAATATTTAGTATTTAACAATACAAATTCAGACAATACACTAAACATATAAAATTAAGCGTAAAGAACTCTTTGAAAGATAATAAAACAAAAATTTATTATAAAAAACGTTACTCTTTTACATTCCTCTTCATACCATCTCTTTTTTCGTAGCGAGCGTAACGAAGTAAAAGAGTTGGGTACGAAAAAGGGTGTCGATTTCTGTCAGCTCACGAATCATTCACTTAACAGATTTTACATTCTCATAGATAATACTCACTTGCAAACATCCTCAAGGATAGTTTTACACCTGTGCCTTCTCCTTTGTAATAAAAAGTATTTATAAAGCCAATCTTCTTAAGGAAGAAGAAAAAGAAGAAAGCTAAGCCCTCTAAAAAAATTCTGTTCATGTCATTCTCTCTTGTTCGCTTCGGTCAAAGTCAAGTTGGAATGAAGGAGTCAAGACAAGTCAGCAGCAGTCAGTCACAGTCAATGTCATGCTCAGTCTTTTCTGAGCTTTTTTTTTACAGAGATAAGTTATATCTGAAAAGTATGTAAAATTTAAATACAAGAGTTTCTTCTTGCGTACTCACTCACTTGACTTGCTTTGGCCTACACTACATGAACATTATTATTACTCGTCTCCTCCCCGACTGCTAAACAACTAAACATCATCTCATCAACCAGTAACAACAAAACGAGTTAAACATAATGCTCAAAGAGAACAACGAGTAACAACTTGTGAAAAAGGCATGGACAAACAATCTTCAGACAACAAATATAGCGTAGATTGTATGTACATATCATCTATATCTTCATCGGCTCTTGTTCTTGTTCTCAAAAAGACTTTTCTTCTAACATTAACCACAATAAAAGTAAAAAACGCAACAATTTTATAAAAGCTCAGCAGGCAAGGAGTCAGAAAATATCAGCATCATTTCTAAAGGGTTGAAATCTTCTTAAAGAATTATCATCATTTTCGTCCTTATTCTAATAGAAGATTATGGTTTTAAGATGTGTTTTGTGTAAAAAAATGCATCAGTTCAAAGCATCTTGAATGAGCTGTGTAAATAGAATTGCTCTTGTTGGTTACTTTGAAATAATAATGATGATGAGTATGATGAGATGACTGTGATCATGATCTTGGCCATCATGATATTATTATGCTGCTGCTGTTGATGATGATGTGGGATATGCGGTGATGTGGTCTTTCACTCTTTCACTGCTGCTGTTGCTTCGCTACAGGTAAATACAGAAAGAAATTAGAGGGGAGTGAGTGAGTGAGAGGGCAAAGGAAGTCTCTTTTGTGTAGATGCTTAACCATTATTATCTAATGGGCTAGATTTAGGTAGGAGGATGTAGTAATGTGGTATAAGAATAAACGCTTCGTGATAATATTCCATTAGACATGCATATAAGGGGATAATACCTCAAGCCTTTTTCATTCTCATTCACATCTACTGGCTGGCATCCTCATCTCATGATCATCAAGATCATCATGGCCCTTGTTGATGATTGTATGTTGTTAGCATTTGTAAGCCTCAAGCTCATTGAGACCGACATGATGATGAAGCTGAAGCTAAAGACGCGTATCAGTCAGTCAGACAGAAGAATAAAGAAAGAAAAGGGAATCATCATATTAACTATATTGAAGTAAATTTGAGGTGAGCTGAATGCAAACTATGATGATGATTGTTATTATCACGATAAAAAATTCTTTTCCCCTTGACCAAACTAGGAATGATGATATTAAACAAGTGAACAAGTGGAGTCAGCTAGCTAGCCGGAATAAAAAAAATCCTCAGAGAGAGAAAGAGTCAGCTCGGCACAGTTAACAAAGTTTAATTTAATGCAACAAGAAGGCTGAGAGGGTAATATGTTTTCGATATACATTTGAATTTAAAATGGAAAAAAGACAGACAGCTAGATAGATAGATATGATGATAATATAGTGATTGTTGGTAACACAAGTACCTCAGTACATGCATTTTACTCGTCATCGTTTATAATCCATTTTTACGATCGTCTTCTTCTTTCTTTCTTCCATCCAACCTTTTTTGTTTGTCAGTTGCTCGCTTGCCTAACAGGATCAAGTCAAAGGAATAATAACATCACGCCCAACCCAACCACCACACCGTGCACCACCGTCATCATCATCATCAGTGAAAAACCGCTGATACCCATTGCATAGCAATTAGCCTCGCATAAATTTCCATTAGAAGATTGGGTTGGGTGATATTAGGCATTGTAATAATAAGCCAGCAGCAAACTGTCTTCTTGAGTGATTCTCTCCCTCTCTTGAAGAATTCTTTAATAATAGATGTAATATACTCGCTACAATTTTGTATACTTACTTTACTCAGCCAGCGGGCTTTCTTATAACCTTTCTCTCTTTAAATTCAGTTACCTACCTACATACATAATAATAAACATATGCCTTTTCTCCCTAGTTAGAAATATCTCTCAATTTTTTTACCAAGTTTCTTATTTGGCTTTTTATGATGTTCATATCATTTATTACAAATCACTGACAAGAACATAGGCTCACAAAATTTGTACTACGCTCTTTCTGACACATGTTTAATAAACAAACTTTTGTGCATTTTGAGATAGAAATGATTACCATTTCTGTATATGTGTGATGATGCCCACGTATGATTTCAAACTTATTAATGGAAAATGATATCATTTTATCCATTCCATCATCACAGTTATGTTATAATGTAGTGCAGTTCTCCTTCACAAAAACTTTTTGTATGAGTGAATTTAGATTATGAGAGTGCAAATTGTGTTGCTCTAATATGCTTTGCTCATCATTGTTCTCTTTTATCTAAAAAATGAAGTTATTTATTTTAAATAACAAAGATAGTTGTGGTGCATACAATAACAATATGCAGAATGAGGATTTTTTTCAAACATCTATCCAATTCCCCATCTTATCTTTTTATTAGTTTATGGTCTTTAACCGTGTTTGGTAGTCCTCTTTCACACGTGTCAGCATGTTGTTCTTTTTTGGGTGGGGGATTATTATTCGCCGTCGTGTACGCCATGCGAAGGAAGATAAACAACAACAACAATTGAATAATATGTGTACATTCATATCATCATCTATCACTGATATTAAAAGTCAACCGTTAATGTTTATATGAGTAAGCTTTCGCGGACCAAAGCTGCTTATTTGAATTGATTCATTCATTCGGTGCTGCGATGATTTTAATGCATAATACATAAATACATCATTACTCGGAAAGATGTATTCTGTTAGCGTATTTTATTGCCCAGTGTGAACTTACAAAACCCTGTGAGTTTCAATAATTTTTTTATGAAGTTACATTACTTTCATGTAACTAACTTCATGTCATGACGAAGAGAAAACCTGACAGCTTTATGATGATGATGCACCACTAAAAATATTTATCATCAGTATTTTTTGCACGTCAATTTTGATTTATTCATTAGCTTCCAAGCAAAGGGTAAGTAAGAAGGAAAGAAAGAAAGAAAGCTGGTAAAAACGTGAGCTTTTTTTGTCTTGCTTAACGGAACATTTTAACGCAAAATAATAATAATAATAATATTCAAGACGAAAAGGCGCTGTACAGTTTGGGTACAATAGGTCACACACGACTAGCGACTATCATAAACTCCGCCATTGCAAATCCTTTCTATTCAATATACATTGTTATTCATTTACTTGAGCTCGCCATGAGCAAAATAATGTCTTCATAACGCTGCTGCAAATCGTATTGATGTACATTACGTATCAACTCTCTCTATCTCTGCCTTGCCTCAATTAAGTGAAAAATCCCGTCGTTTCAAAAATTTGCTCAATAACATGAGATATTAATGTATTTATTAGTGTCATGCTTGCTTGCATACATGAATGAGGGGTATTGGGTGCTTGCCACCATCGCATCATCATCATATGCATTCCTGTGGTTTTTGGGTGTCTCTTTCTTATTATTATGGAGATAAATAGTCTCTCTCTTTCTCTCTTTAAGCTAACACACTTTTGGATTAATTGAATGAGACATTAATCACTTCATTATTTATTGACAGGATGAGATGAAGCAAAAGTAAGGAAATGTCTGCATATTTTTATTAAGGCTTTTAATAAGCTTCAGCATAATTGCAATTGTTATTCCTTAAAAAGCAGGGCAATCAAGTTTATCAATGGAGCTTTTTAATATTTAAATTATCTGCCTAGACTCATTCATCTCATCTCTACTTCTGTAAACGTAAACAACTAAAACTTACTTGAACAATCTACTTTCAGTCCATATTTTATTATCAAAGAGTAGGCATTATTATTATTATTATTATTACTGCAAGGTTTTGGTTTTATTATTATGATCTAGCACACTTACTTCACTTTGGTTTAATTATGATAGCCGAATTCAGCGAAAGCACTTACAAAAAGAGTCAGAAAGATTATTCTGTTAATCTCACAAAATGAGCTTTAATAAAGCCACCAAATGACATGATTATAATTTTGCTGACCAGGCCACCATTAAACCACTTGTGAATAAAAAGGCTTAATGGGGCAATTACACTACACACATACTTCTGACAGTGTGAGTGAGTAAAGATAGATAAAAAGAAAACAAACAAGCCAAACCAACATTCAGTAAAAAGTACAGAATATCATGAGGATCATCATCACGATCATCATCGTCGTCACTCAAGCCCTTTCTGTCTGTGAGCGAGCAAGTGGTGCATTAACATCAATCATGCAAACATTTAACGTTTTTGTTTGTCAACTGATAAAAAATATGCTTATACATACCTAATAATAATATTTTATGATAATACTTTTTACAGTATCACATATCATAAAATAAATTATGGATGGTATAACATGGCTCAAGCTCCTTCTCTAAACCTGAAAATCAACCAAATGCCCTCTTCTTTAATCATATTCATAATATGAGCAGGCTACACTGAATACTACACTGCCTTTTAAAGACATTTCATATTAAATTATATATATCATTGTGCTTATCAAAAGACAAACAAGAAGGGGACAAATAAAACACTGGTAGCACCGCAGCAGAAGCAGCACTTGCCTTTTTAAGCAGAAAAGTCTACTTGGCTCATTTCTGCTGGTGAAGAAGTAAAAACTTCTCACTTTGCACAGTAAATTTAAATGCCTTTATGTCGCTTTGTATCGTACGTAGCGTTTGCTCCATCTACAAAAACTAACAATCACAGAATATAATATGAAAACGCTGAAATTTAAATTAATTTAAAGGACTAATTATGACATTTGAGGGTGTTTTCATTTAGCACTTTGTGATTATATTTGAACTCTAATGTTGCGCTATATGGCGTCTTTAAAAGAATATGATAACGCCTTTTAATTTCGAATTTGTTTCTCATCGCCATTTGTGTGAATTCCAACGTAGGAGTAGTGAAATAATATCACAATTATTTTAGTACTACGCCACCTCTCAAATATAACCATGACCAGTCATAGTGGAATAATATCACAATTATTTTAGTACTACGCCACCTCTCAAATATAACCATGACCAGTCATTATTACAGGTGTTGAAGTAACCACTTTGTCTGTTTGATCCCACACATACATAAAGCCAAGTGATAAAACTATGTGCAAACATCTCCTAATTGGAAATCACTCAACCAAATATGTCTATCATCCTGTTTGTTGACTCATTTTATTGCCAAGCATGACGGAGTGATTAAGCCTAGCACCTTCCTGTTAGCTGACTAGCTCTCGTCGTAGCAGCAACAACGTCAGCGTCCATTTTCACTGTTATGTTTTTATAATAATATAATAGTAGTCAGTATTAAATCGCCAAATATTCATGTTTAAGCTTTACATGTTTCAAGATGTGATGTTGTTGTTTAATGTTTGGCAAAGGCAAAGATTACAATGATGATAAAACGGATGAAATTGGATGGTGACAAAAATGTGAGAAATTGAAAATGACACAAACACAGAGTTGCAAATGAAAGCTAATGATGACAATACACGAAAATGTACTTAAATCGTGATGTCTATTGAAAAGGATTAATAATAAACTAGTGTGAAAACTTGTCGGCGTTTTCCTTGCTTTTCTCTCTCTCTCCCCTCCACTCTAAAAAGAGAGAAAGAGATGCAAACTTATTATGTGGTGGTGGTAGGTAGGTGTTTAAAAACTGGCTAAAGCGAGAAAGAAGAAAGCTAACAAATACAGAATAACAAGTTATCTTTGTGTACCGTAGACATTGTGCCTCTCGTTATCACTTGAGCAGGATCTGAGTGAACTAGAATGTATCAAAGAAATTACACTACGCTTGCTGGCTGGCTGGCGAAATGTACAAAAGTGTTATCATTGTAGCTGATAATGATGATTAGGTGATGATGTATGCTAAATTATTCTACATTTGCAGATTATATGGCTTCTTACTAATTGTCACGCTTGTAAACTAGTTTTTATATCAGATGGTACTGTTGGTGGTAGTGGAGTGAGTGATACTGAGGTGGCTTTTCCTCTTTTCTAATAACCTGAACGTTTAACTCGTTCGATAAGTTATTTTTATCCATCTTTCACCAACAATGATATAATTATAATAAGAAAAAGATGAAGCGGATCCATAAACTCTTTCTGCTGCGGTATTTGCTAACGTGCTTTGCTGGTGTTAATAATATTCCGGTTTAAACAGCAAACAAGTAACTGTTTAAAATTTACGCTAAATGGGATGATCGTAAAACCAGCCACTCCTCCGTTTCATTGCTACATTGCATGATAATAATAATAATAATGATAATCAATATCAATATTACATTTTGTTAATTAAATCCTAGATTGTCGAGCCTTCAAATATTACTTA
>JAHZNJ010001052.1:0-11351 GCA_027744475.1 Lepidocyrtus cf. sotoi NNG-2020 | reverse complement strand
ACCACAAAGCAAACAGCATCAGCAAAAACACTTTCACATTCAACGTAAAAAAAGTTATTTTTAAATGATGTTGATAAAAACATTTATTTCCCCAATTCAAGTTTTTATTTATCAAAGACGTAATTTTTTGTTAAAGCATCTCATACCTTTTTTTCGATTGTAATGGATTTATTTGTACTACCCATTCATAGTCTAATCGTCCTTTTTTCATGTGATTTTCGTTTCTTCCTTTTTTTGCTTCCTTGTCATCATTTTTTGTTATATGAACTGATCGATTCGATCATTTCGTATAATATTAAATGATAAAAAGGAAAATTACTAGAAATTATTATTATTTTAATTCTGTTTCAGCAGACTAAAAGTGGGAAGACAGATGAGATGAGATGAACCGGTGGTGGTAAAAATGTTACTTTAGATTTACAAATTTCCAAGTTCCCAAACACTTTCCCACTTGATATCTTTGCTTATAATCAAGTCAACAAATTGATTTTTTCCAAAAAGCTATTTTTCTTCTCTCTTTTTTAAACAAAAATCTTTTATTTTTCTGGTTGGGGTAACGTGAAACTATTTTTTCTAATGTACTTTGTAATGAAAAGCTGATGCTATTTGCTCGTTTTTCGTCCGTCCAACGAACGATAAAAAATAAGATCAATAATTTACTTTATTTTTTCCAAAAAAAATCACTTTACTTTTTCTTCCGGGAACGGAAACATTCTAAACTTTTAATGCTGCTGTATAGGTACTTTATAATGCCATTTTTTTTAGAAATTATTATCAAAGCTAATGGCCAAGTTTGCTTCTTCCTACTTTTTTCTTCTCTTCTTTTTCTCCTTCGTCTTCTTCAGTTTCTGTGAAAAAAAGAACAAAAAAGCCTACTACTACTACAATTTTTTTTAAGAAAGTAGAAGACTGAACACATAAAAAAGTTAGTTATGAGAAGAACAAGAACAAGTTTTAAAAAGTGTTTCTTTGTTCATCTTTTTCCTTTTATGGGAAAAGGGAAAAACGGAAGGAACACCTTTTTATTATTGAAGCTATGAAACTTACTAAAAAAAACTCTGCTTCGTTAGTAGTGAGAGAAGTGTGTGTGCTGTGCGTTCTCTCTTGCTTTAACTCTCTCCTACTTTTTTCCACATTTTTCACTCTTCTTTTCCTTTATAGGTAAAACCGGTATAATAGAAAAATGCCACTTTGACCAAGCTTTCCCCTTCCCTTTAAAAATACGGCTTCCTTTCTCTTTATTTTGTGTGTGTGTGTGTGGTTTTTTTACTCTGCTCTACTTTTCTTCTTCTTCTTCTTCTTCTTCTTCTTCTTCTTCTTCTTCTTCTTCTTCTTCTTCTTCTTCTTCTTTCTTCTTCTTCTATTCCCTTATTACAATAAACTAGGGTATAAGGGTAAAAGCTGTTGAAATTTCTCATGACGTTGGCAGAAATGGCAGGAGCAGTAATGGAAGTTGCTTTTGCTATATTGCTGCTGATGATGCTGCCCTGCCACTATTCTGCCTTATTCCTTCCATTCTTCTACATCATCACAGAAGAGAAGAGAGAGAGAAGGAGTGAGAAAGAATAAAAACTTTTGTAGGCAGATTTTCATGCTAATATCATTACATTACTTTTCCCCACTATCTTCTGAATATTCATATTTAATTTTCCTCAGGGGCTCAAAGCAACTTTACTTTTTCCTTACTATACTGCTGCTTCTTTCTTTCTTTTGTACATTTTGAAAAAATCACTAGCAAAAGTGGAGGAAGAGAAGAAGGAAAGTAATACTTCCATCTTTACATTAGAGCCAGAGCTGATGTAACTAAAGCTGTAGAGCTCATGTCTTGTCTTGCCTTTGCCTTGCATCACTTTTGTTTTCTTCTCTCTCGTTTTTTATATTTTACCCTCTCCCATTTTATTCGCATAATTTTTCTCCTTTGTCTAGTCAACCTTCACACATTTTGTAAAAATAATCGCTTACCAGTTACCACCACCACCACCACTAATATTACTTCTGCTGATAACAAGTAAAAAGCGTTTTTAAGCAGTTCTCTCTTTACTTCGACTTACTTGCTTCGATGCTTTTCTCTCTTCCTCCATTTTCAATATTAGAATTACTAAACAGGAACCAAAGCTAAAGTAAGTAAGTAAAGACTTAAGAAAACTGTGCTGCTGTAAGAGAAAAGGGAGTAAAATCGGAGCTCTCTTCTCCTCCTTTAAAAATTTCCATAATCCCCAAAAATGTCGTGACTGTGGTGGTGCTGGGAACCATGCTAAGCTAGTAATAAGAAACAATAAATCACTGTCGCATAAATTAACACTTCCTCTCTCATCAGCAGTGCAGAAAAAGAAGCACAAGCAGAAAGAAACGAACTGAGGAGAAGAAACTTCTTCCTCTTCTCTTCTCTTCTCTTCCTTTTCTTTCTTTTTTTCCAGTGAGTACAGCAAAGCAAAAGCAACAAAGCTTCACTTAACAATTTTATTTCAACCGTTCAACTTCAAATTCTTATTAGAAAAATATATCCAGAGAAGCAAGCAAAAGCAACCATGTCCTTTCTTCTCCGTTAAGTATACCCAGCGGACCCTTATTTAACAACATCGACAAAAAGCAACTAAGAAAGTAGTTGAGTTGAGTACCATAATAATACCATAGCGTAGCGTTGAAGTAAAAGGGAAGTATTTACAACTGCTTTAAAAAAGATTTTTTGATAAATAAAGTAAGTAGTGGGAGGCAGGCAGGCAAGCGATTTCCAGCCAGTTCCAGAAGCATAGCAGAAAAATCTATTTCTTTTTCCTTCTTCTTCCTCTTCTTCTCCTTTATTCCTTTTTTTAGATAATATTGCTCCCCCGTAGTATTTACCCGTCGATGCAAAGGCAATTTATCAAGATAATGTTGAACTTGATAGTTGATTGCTTGTTTGCCATGCTCATTTAAGTAATAATAGCATTAACGTTGTTGGTACTGTGAGCTGTGTGAGCTGAGGTAGTAGATAGTAGACTTGCCTTTGCCTTGTAAGTTTTTACAACCCAAAAAGCCATATTATCAAAGCAAGAAGAATTTAGTATTTTTTGCAGTATAAAAAATATAAAAAGGGAGAGAGAAAAGGGCAATAAAGAAATGGTATTGGTGGCGGTGGTAATGCTGAAAGTTCAATTCAGCTCCTTTTTCTTTGCTTTACTATTCGTTTTTTCCTTCAATATTTCATTTGCCCTCTTTGGACTCTATGCGTAGTGTTGAGCAATTTGAGGAAATTTCTCAAGATAACTTTGCTTTACCTAAATACAGTAAAGTTAAGTGAGTGAGTGAGCAGCAGCACAGCACAGCACCCAGCAAAATAATCCCGTCGTATCGAATGAAATGAATCTGTTGAAAATTACTACCTACGTAATTTACCGACCGAACAACCAAACTGGAACACAAGCAACCGTCATCGCTACAATTTATTTAATACTAGAAGGCTTTTTTTCAACAGCAGTAGTTTATTTAAACTGGAAAGATAATTTTAAGGGTTTTGAAGTTAATTTGACTTTTGAAAATTGAGAATATAATTGGAAGGTACATCTAATTTTTTCCTAAATTAGTTCTGCCACTTTGCTGCTGCTGCTGCTGCTCTTAAGGCATCTGATGAGCATCTCTTTCCTTCCTATTTAGAGTTTTAGTTTTATTTTTTGTAATTTTCTATAAAAAAACAAAAACCTCAAACTGAAACTGGAAAGAACTGGAAAATGCCCATGTGGAAAGGAAAGGGAGTCAGGAAGAAAAACGAAACTGAAAACGAGAGAGAGAGAGATAAAAAGAGAAGCTCTCTTCTCATCTTCTTCTCCTTTTTAGATATTAGGTCAGACGAGGGAGTTATTTAATATGACAAAGTGTAATTTATTACCAGAAAAGTAAGATGAGAGGGAGAGAGAGAGGGAAATATCTAATCAGTTTTTATGAGATTTTCATAGTAAATGTTTTTAGAAGGTGTAAAGAAGCAAATCTTGTCTTCTTTTTCTTGTTGTTTGGTCTACTCTCGTCCCTTCCACTCTACGCAGTAGGTTATTATTATCTCCCTGCTGCTGCTGTCCCTTTATAGTGATAACTTCAAAAAAAATATATAACCCAAACATAAACAGAGAAAAAGATTGTTGTATTGGGTATTGAGAGTTTTTGGTTTTGGTTACTAGATTCAGAGAAACAAGCACAGTTATACTACTGCACTGCACCGTGGAGGGAACAATAAATGTTCATGTAGGACTCCATGAGACATTAGTCCAAACAAGCATTATCTTTTTTATGTGCATCAATGGAGGCAGTGGTGGTGGTGGTGTTGGAGACGTATTAAAGTAAAGCAAGTTCGTAAGTCTAATGCAAGTTTTTTAAGTACAATAAGTACTTAACTAGGTAATGGTAGTAAGGAAGGAGCAGCAGAAGAAAAAAGTGAGTTTTATTTTAGCAGAGAGTAATTTTGAACGAGACAGCAGCAGCAGCAGGAGTAAAAAAAGATAGTGAGAAATAGATAGGAAGAATCTTTTTCTTCTTCTTCTGCTGCTTCTTAAAAAGTATAAAGCATTACCAACCAACCAACCTTACGAACAACACTGCCACCACACAAAGACCCTCGAGGTTTCCACTTTTGCCCATAAATTTTCTTTCCCTGGCTCAAAGCCCAATTTAAGATAGGAGGCTGCTGCTCCGAAAACTCCAATCCATATCTATCTCCCTTTCTCTCTCTCTCCTTCTGTGAGAAAAACAGAAGAAGGTAGTGAAACAAAAAAATAAGAAGAAGAAGAAGAAGGTAGATCAGAAAGAAAGAGAGAATGGAAGAAGATGAGAATGAAAATCACCAGACATGGGGGTGTCAGGGCTGAAATTACTTTTAGGAAATTATAGAGAAAATCGCCTTCCTTTTTCTGCATCTTCTCTTTCTTCTTGAAGCAAAAAAAGTAAAAAAGCTACCACCACGACCAAAAAATGCTCTCTCTCGCTGTATTTAACACATTATGAAATAAAGGTTGAAGATAGATACTACTGCTGCTTCTCTGCCCAACACACTTTCCCGGTTTGAGATAGTAGCAAAACCTCCTCACTATCATCATCAGCACCGTTACAAATAACATAACTTAAGAAAAAAATATATCCCAGAAAAAATTCTCACTTTTCTTATACTTCAAAAGAGGGAAGAAGAAGAAGAAGAACTTCGCTAATGCAACCACAAGAGCTCCAAAACACTTATCATCATTCTTTGTCCAAGTTTTTTTTCTTTCTTTTACTGACAAGCTGCTTGCATTTTTCCTTCTTCTTATAGTTATAAAGCTCCTTGTGTTTTTTTGAAATAGAATAACGTTTCGTTTCTTGTCACTGACCATGTGATTTTTTTCAAAGGAGGAAAGCTGCTAAGCATTTTTCTCTCTTCTCTTCATCTTCATCTTCTTCATGCTTTTCTTTTACTAATGGAAACTACTTGAGCAAATTCTTTACTACTACACACAAATAATACGACGAGGTTTTTTTTTGTTTTTTGTTTTTTCTTTTTATTCCTTTACTGCGCTTGATGTGTTTGTACTTTGTACTACTTCGTTTGATTTAGACAAACAAGGTCCTTCCTTACATTCTTGAAAAATGGGAGGAGGAGGAGGATGGATGAGGACAATGCTGCTTGTACTAAATGAAAAAAATCAACTCGAGAGAAAGGTTTCTTTTCTTTCAAGTTCTTTTTCTTGCGAAAAAGAAGAGAATCGAAGAAGCTTTCTTACTTCTTTCCTCGTTAAATTTTTTTTGTGTAGGTTTGGTTTGATTCCTTTTTATGTCAAATGTCCAAAAGAATAATGAATCTTAGGAAGGAAATGGAGAGCGAAAGAGAAATTCGGTGTGGTGGGCTAGTGCTGCTGAGCTGACAATTGTGGAAATGAGAACGATCTTGTCGTGTGTCCATTTATTCCTTGTTTCTTTTTTTCTTTCCATTCCAAACCAAAAAACTCTATCAATTTAGCCGAAGCAGCAGAGAGAGAATATAAGAAAGAACCTTTTATCATGACTTCTCTTATTCTTTACAAAATGAAATGTATCTTGCCTTCTTCGTAGCAGAAGCGGAAGAAAGATAATGAAAAAATCTGTGTGGCTTCAGTTTGTATTAAGAATTTACACAAAATCCTTACTAAAAATGTAATTTTTTGTCTCTTGAGAGGTTTCTTTCTTGATTAGAGAACCTTTTCTTCTCTAGGTTTTCTGTGCTTTTTATACAGGCATGGCTTTTTTCACTTGTTTTACTTTACAGCTCTACTAACTTCTCATTTCATTAACTTTCTAATAATAAGAAAATGATAATAAAAGCAAAAGAAAAAGCTGCTGTAGCTGCGTGCGAATTAATATGATCTTGCTTGAGCTTGAGAGACGATGCGCGATGTTGTGTTGTGAGAATGTCAACGGCTATTGCAAAGCAAACGAAGTTATTTTATTTACTTTAACTTAACTATGAATAATGATGCTGTATGAAATGAACAATTATTTTTCTCCAGCTGTATTTGTAATTTGTAATTATAAATTATAATTTGGATTAATTGTATCTTTATTTCCATCTGTGTTTTTTCTTTCCGTACAGGAACAAGTGGATCTTCGGATATGTGAGGCTATACAGCAAGTGGCATCAATCTCCAAAGACCGACGACAACACATCACCACACGACCGACACCGACATAGAATACACCGCAAAAATATAAATAAAAAACAAACCTTATATCTTCTCGACTCTCGACTTTTGATGAAAATAATTTTGTTTCGAAGAAAGAAAAAAATGTAATTTAAAGAAATTAATATTCTTCTGTGTAGACAAGAGTATGATGATAATGATGACACGTTTTATGTTTAAATATATGACTCGTACTGTGCTCGTATGTAACTTTTCTGTTAAAAATTATATGTTTTAAAGAAAATACTGAAAGTTCTCTCTTCGTTGTACTGTTTCTTGCATCATCAGTCAACAAATGACAAATTTTACTTTTTTGTTTCTTTCTATATAAAAACATAAATGTACCTTGTTCTGTCAAGAGCTTTAATTTTCTGGGCCGATACGCTTAAACTGAATTTTAATCAAAGTTAAAAACGAATGTTAACCTTATGTGCTTCCCGCCGCAGCTTCATTATTTCTCAAAACATGATTTCTCCTTTTTTCATTGAAATGTTAAATGTTTGTGATTAGAAGGTATCGTCCACCAATCCAACACTTTTGCTCTGCCAAACTTGCTGGAATATCCCTAGATACCCTATTTTAAGGTAATGTTTTGGCACAACTACAAGAGCTCATTGTATCTTTGTGTTAAGCGCCATTTTTAAATGTATTAATTTTTTGTCGGCGGCGGAATGGGAGTCTTTAAAATTNTTAAAATTTCAAGTTTAAACTCTCCTTCAGTTCTGTGCTATTTATGAATGATGATGATGAAAAATGGGAGGATGAAAATGAATAGAAGTGTTTTATTTAAAAAATGGACAGAAGGAAGGAGAAAATTTGTTCAATTAATTAAATTTAATTATGTACTCACGCTACGCTACGCTAAAATACTACAAATATTTATAATAATGATAAAATATATAATGATTGAGGTTGATGATGATGATGATGATATACTTATACCTTACCTATGCCTACCTACGACCTTAATTACTGTCGATATTTGCTCTCTTTGCCATTTTTGTGCAAAGTCTACGTAATGTACGTGCAACTTTGAAAAAGGATGTTTTTAACTTTTTCGGTTGCATGAAATTTTTGAAATGCGAAATGAATTATTATGGATAGCTTGCATTTTTCTGCTTTTGATCTTTTGCGACTTTTACCGCGAGTGCCAAAGCCAATTATAAAAGTGATCTAACCGGAACTACTATTTAAAAAAATGAGCAAAAACTAAGGGAGAAAGATAGTTTTTGAAATAGTCATGAACTTAACGAAAATATTATGTTATTATTTATGCTGTAATTAAATGTTACTCATTTATCATCATCATCGTTATTATCAAGCTCCACTTAATTATTAAATGTAATGTACATAATTATTCTAATAGCTCCCTTTTATCTGAATTCTGTAAACCGAACCGGTATGCACAATAAATAAGGTATGTAATGTAACTTTATGTAAAGTAACACACGTGCGTGGTAACTTAACTTAATCAATTTATTTGTTTTCTTCTTCTTTTTTGCCATGTTATAAATGTACTTACTTAAATGCGATCAGAAATAATTAATTTTAATTTTAAAACTATAATCATAATTATATTAAATAAAAACAATACAAATTATACCGAAATGGGGTAATTAGATTTTCTAAAAATTAATTAGCACCACCAATCGAATCATTCATAATTGTATTATCGTGAAATGAGATCTTTTTAAATCATATTTGAAATGAATCATGCATAATATGTATCTGTATTCATCAAGTACTTCAAGTTATAATACAATTGAATCTTCACTCAGACAGAGACAAAACTACGTTGAAACTTTTTGTTTAATAGTTTGATTAGCGGTTTACGATCCGCTAATTGCACCACTCATTAATTACGTTAAGCTCTTCCACTCAAACTCATTCATTCACTCTTTCATAGTCAGTCGAATCCGATTTATCATCAGCAGCATTCTGCGTGGTTTCCAGTTTTCCTTGCCATGATGATGGCATTTCTCTTCTGAATGAGCTACACCTGCACTGGGAACGGAACATATGGAATAAGCTCACCAGCCGGTTCCCGATCGATGAAAACTCCCTTACGACTCCTCAGCAAACGGAGGCTGTACTCGGTAACGAGGCTACATCTAACCACATAGATTTTATTAAGTTTCTTGCAATATTCCGCTATCATTCTACAACAAAAACCAACAGAAACAGAAGCAAATTTATAATAAAACAAAATTAAATTGTGAGTATCGAAAAGTCATTTACTTCTTCACTTTTCTGGGAAAATGAAAGGGAAAATTGGAAGAGAAGGAAAAGAAAGGAAGGAAGCGTATATGTGGTGAGTGTGTTGGGGAAACCTCAAAAACTAATTAGAGAAAGTTTCATTATTCTTCGTCTTCTCTGTCTTCACTTCGTCTTCTTACCCCACACCTCGATCAGTCACATTACCACATCCGCGAATGTCAAGAAGTTCCAAGGTTTCTCCGCAATTTCTCGCGATTACTAGCACCGTCGTATCATTCACGGCTTGGAGGTTCGCTACATGCAACTCTTTCAATCTAAATGCAAATTTTTAGAAAGATAAAAAATACTTTATTTTATCATAGGTAAAGGTAAAATGAAAAATTTGTAAAAGAAAAATAATGAAAATTGAAAATAGAAACTTTTCCCCTTCTTTCCTTTTAATCATGCAATAATGTTTTATATTTATATTGTATTATGTAAGGTAAATATTTATTTATTTTTTAAGAGAATAAATGCAATTTAGTTTGAAAAGTTTTCAACCAACTTGTAGAATTTTTGGATGAACGGGAGCAACTGCTGATTACTCAATGCTGAGCATGATGACATATCCACGGTTTCCAAAGAATCCAAATGTGTTATTAATGATTCGATTGCCCCAGCGGAGAGCCAGTTACAGTCCCTGAGCAGCAGCGTTTTCAATTGCTTTAAAAAGGGAAGAATATAAAAACCATCTTTTTTTAGTAGGTTTTACTTTACTACATAAAAATGTATTATATGGAAACTGAAATTTGGCTTTCTCTTTACTCAATGTATTATGTTCTCGCTTTTGCTTATCAATAGTCAGTTCTTCATGTCAGTAAAAAAGAGGAGAGAGAGGGAGAGAGGGAAAAAGAGAGCGAGTGAAGAAAGGGAGGTAAATAACCCCGCGGAAACATCGATTACGCAGGTACTCTCATGCAGCAACAATTCAATCAATCATTCTGCCACTGATTTCCTCTCTAACGAGATCAAACGAAGAAGAGGAGAAGAGAGGAAGGCTCCTTCCCTCTCTTTCTTTTTTTTCTCACAAAAGACTTCGTGGCGATGGTGGATTTTGGAATGAGGAGGATTAAAATAGGAGCTTATGTTCTGCTGCTGCTGCTGACTACTCAAAAGAAAGGCACATGCCATGATGATGCTTTTCTCTTTTGCTACAGTTTTGTATGTAGAGAAAGAGAGAGAGAGGGAGAGAGAGGAGAGAAAATTACAATGGAAAGTAAAATGTACATAGGAAGAGAGAGAAAGAGTTGGCAGTGTGTGAAGATATGAAATTTAGACGTTACGTCAGCCACTCGATGAAGTTAATCAATCATTTTTTGGCAGGTGGTCGTCAGCCACTCGATGAAGTTAATCAATCATTTTTTTGGCAGGTGGTGTAGCCACTTTGCTTTTCCTTCTATCAATACCACTGCCATTATTACAAAAGAGAAATAAATTTCCTTTGTTGCTTTCACCATTGCCTACTACACTACCATCTTAAAATAAATTACTTTTTCTGTTTTACTCATGCTACCACCAAATTATGTTTCATTTTTCTGGTTATAGTCATACTAGTACTACATATCCAGAATAATAATTGGAAAGTGGGAGTGAAAAATTAGTTTATGATAAACAATGTGCTAAGTAAGTAATTATTAAGTTATATGAATGAACAAAAACAAAAAGCATTATTTTATATATTTTATTATTAAACTACGTGTGTACCTTGCAGTTGACGGCTAGGGCCAATAGACATGTTCCATTGAGAGCGGAACACTCTGACAGGTCTATATAGGAGAGGAGACGGTTCTTTCTTAGAACGGGAATTAACTCTTTGTCCACTAGCCATCGAGTACGGTTGAGCACGAGCTTACGGAGATTTTCACAGTTTGCAGTAACCGCCTGAAAAATAAATAAAATTAACTTTAAACATTATTGAAAATGCTTAGAATGATTTTGATTAACTTCGAAATGAAAATTGTTTCGATTGCATGTAACAATACGGCGTAATTATTTTGATTGATTTCTCTGAAACGGTGTTTACATAGGTTACTCGCGAATTCATTAAAGGTAGATTATATGTAACAACTTAATAATAAAAATTTGCAAAAACTTTCCTAATAAATAGTCTTTGTTCAATCTCTATTTTAAATTTAACTGGCAGAACATTAAAATATTATGAAATATACTGAATTGTGTATCTTGCAAAGCACAATAGATGAAATAAAAATTACCTTCACTACTTTCGTTGGCAATTTGGAATCCGTGTTAAGAACCACGGCATTCGACATTTTATTTAATGTCGAATGACATGTGTATATAGGTAGGTATCTTACAATTTCTTCTGCCTATGCATGTCAGTACATAACTTTGATGTTACGGTAATAAAGTAGTGAAAGGGCATAATATGCAGTGCAATGCCAAATAATTTTTATTATTACTAAATGCTGTTTTGGCTCCGCT
>JAHZNJ010001051.1:0-13324 GCA_027744475.1 Lepidocyrtus cf. sotoi NNG-2020 | reverse complement strand
TTACGTGTACTATGCATGTTGGTATGTTCTGTCTGTACAAATGTAAACGAAAAACGAAAACGAATAGCCAAATAACAACTTTCCTTCTACAAGATAAGCGACTGCATCAATGCAACGAAACCACTAAAATGTTTTCGCTTGAATTCTTTCCAATTCTTGGAAGAGTTTTGGTAGATAAATTGGAAAGGACATAAAAACAAGAACGATATAAGGATACTTCTGTTTGTTGATGATGTTTATTTTCATTCATAAAATAAGGATAGGTACAGTTCAGTTACAAGGTACAAGAAAGTTGGTTTTATTTTTCTACCCAAAAGCTTCGATCCTCAGATTCCATTTCCTTCAGGTGGTTTAAGTTTATCGTTTGCAGAAGAAAGAAAATTGAGTCCATCAAAACCAAAATGATCTATCAAGCTTCTCCCTCATGAAAAATTAAACTGAGCTAGAGCAGACGGAGTAGGGGGGAGGACGCTAGCTAATGCTCTTTTATTTGATATACCTTTTAGTTTATTTGTCTCTTGAATATCAATCGTTTTGACAGCGGTTACTTTACTTCCTTCTTCCGCTGCTTCTTCAATGAAATCCATAAGAAACTTTTTCTTGTCGTTTGTTGATTGTGGCTTGCTTGCTGTTTTTTATTATTGGTGACGTGAGTATAGGTACATAAATATTAAATTAGCCGGTTTTTTTTCTGTTTCATCCATAGAATTCAGTCAAAGTAAATAATTTCTTTCGAATGACAAGTACGGTAAGCCGTAACTGTGAACAGCTTTCATAAAAAGCGAAAGTAGCAGTAGTTGCATTAATACTACCTTTTCAATATCAATGTCATGTCGTCTTTCGTTCTTTTTTCTTTCTTGTTTTAGTCACTCAAGTGCATTTTATCAGGAAACGAAACAAATGTATTCACATTCACTTCTTTTCTTTCTCTGACAGAGTTCGGTTTGGTGAATGGAGCGCCAGTGAAGCGGAGATTTTTTGTCTTTCCATTCCATTCCACAACGCGACAAAAATTCCATTTGATTTGACAGAGAGAACTTAAAGCTAAATATTTGAATTCCATCCACTTGTTTGCTTGCACTACTATTCTACCTGCCTGGCACTACTGTTTCTGTGAAAAAAGGAATGTAACGCGTAGGTTTCCTAAAAGCTAAAAATGGTGGACAGACAAGAACTGACTTGACTGGAATGCATTCATTGCTCGTTATATAATAAAAAAGCCATTTTGACTCTTCTTTCAATCTTTCAGCTAGAAAGAAAATCAAAATGTCTTGAAACTTGAAAGAAAAAAACGGATAAAATAAAAATACCTTCGACGCGATTCTTTTGTTCAACGGAGCATTGCTTTTCTCACGTCGCCCACCACTTTAGATTGCCAACAGTGAGCAAGCAGCGGTGCGATTGTGAGCCAAACACACACACGTGCTAAAAATGACATTGACGAGTGAAAGACAAACGAAAAAAATGTAGCAAAAGAACAAGGAGAAAGTTGCTAAAGATAAGAAGGAAGCGATGATGTTGGATTCGGATTAAAGTTCTATCTCAATGGCTCCAGCAGTTTCAATGTGGCACATGGCCGCTGTCGACTGTCGACAAAGGAGCGGATTCCGTTTCTGATAGAGGTTGAGCTGAGCAGCTTAAGTTTCCTCTTGACGGAAGAAAAGTTTCATTTCAAATTTGGATGCATAACATTCCTGATAGTAAAAAAATATCAGGTTGGAAAGACAGAATCGCATTCGAGATTACTACCATTACGTCGGACGACAAAGGCAACGCGAATTCTGTCCTTCTAGCTGCCGCACAGCGGATTCATATTACGAAAATAGCATAAAACATTTACTTTAAATATTGCACTGTTCTGTCCTTCTTTTATTCAATGGAAGCTAAAAGCTATTTCACTTTCACTTTGCTCGTCAAATGACTGTGAATAGAAAAAAGAAATGTGAATTCTAAAATGCTTTGTGAGACCGAGTGTGTCATTGTTTGTGAATACTACCTTTTGAAAACTTGACAAAGAAAAGAAGCTCGACATTGAGAAGCTTTCCAGTAAGGCAGTCAAACGGAAACGCTTAAAAGCACCAGGAAAGTTGTACCAGAGCTAAGCATCCATGAAACATTTAAAGAAATATGCGTGTGCTTTGTCGTATTTGTTTTGAAATAAGGGAAACGCAATAAAACGAAATAAAACATCATTTACAAAGCAAAAAATGTCTGAACACTTGTAACGCTATACTAGTTATCCAACCTTACTGACCAGTACCCTTCGTGCATCTTTTGCTAATTACCATAACGTATATTAATATTTTCATTCTCGGCGCGGTTACCTTTTATATTTTTATCCTTATTTATCTTATTTATGATACAATATTTTTTATGTGGGCTGGAACCAGGTAATCATTTAGCTCACTATGTTTTTCCTTATGCGTGCAATGATCATAATAATAATTTTATGTGCGCGCTTGCACTGCACTGCCTGATGTGTCTGTTGAAATGTGAGACGTTTAACCACAAACACGGGTATTTTTTTTTTAAAATACGACGGATGGTTTTAAAAAAGGGTTTAAACTCAAAAATTCCTCCGGATATTTCTTTGTAGCACGCTTTGTTTTCTTATTTTTAGTGGGTAGTGACCATCAGGTAGTATGAAGTACGATCTTGTAAAATACGTTTGTTGATTTGTTATTTTTATTTACGATCAGTGAAGCTAATTTAAAAGTATTTAAAAGTTTAAGATATTGGTGTTTCAAGCTTTTCCGTGAATCTTAAATGTTTTGTACCAAAAAACTTTTAACGTTACTAGCATGTTGCGTAATATACGACGATTTACTGCTTTGAACACAAATCATAAAATCTACTTTTTATGATAATTAGAATGAAAGCTACTTAATATGCAAATTGTACGTTAGTTGGAAGAATTTTGGAGCAATTGGACTCGAATCATAACTGTAGGTAAAGAGATAAGATACGCTTTCAAATCAACTCTTCTAAACTCTACAAAGTTTTTAATGCTACTAGTGATCAGCACTATTAACGATGAAGCAAAGTATTTTACAATAATTTTGAATAAAATTTTACAGCAGGTTATTAATTTGCTGTACAGTGCAAATATCTAAACGAGCTATACAAAAAAGTATTTTAGTTTAACATGAATCAAGAGAAAAGTTTAGAGATGAATTCTTGATGAACATTCGTCTTCATTCTTCATGAACTTTCATGTGCTAAATTTTCTTTTTAACCTTTTCTTGTTCATCATCACCGCAACCAAAGTTGTAACATGTGCCACTAGTGCCACTCTGTTAAAAAGTAGTTTTCTTAAACATTTTTATCCACAGAAGGAAGTTACTACTTACAATCGAAAGTGCTTTTTAGGGAAATTTTGCTATAAAATTGCTGACATTTGAGCTTCAAAAAAGGGTTGATTGAACTGAATAAAATTTGAGTAATATCGGTGGTTTAGGAGTCGTAAAGATATTGTTTACTTATATGATATTATTGGGTACTAATATATTATTGCCATTTCATTTTAGAAAATAAATCTTACGTGGTTAGAATATGTACATGCAATTACAGTCAATTCTTACGTTTTAAGTGTAGATTTTACATTTACTGACTCGTCATGACATGTCTTTTCTTGTTCCTATCAATGTTTTCAAAAATTCTGTGCGTACAATATTGAGCACGTTTAACTTCTTAAATATGTTTCTTATGCCTTAAAACTCATTTTTTTACTTCATCTTGCTCCCACACATTTTTCATTTTAAAGCAGGTAATAGCATCTAACTGTAACTAAAGTGAGCATTTAACTTTTCTACATAATACTATCGTAAGAACTTCCTAAAGACATTGCAGTTAAAGTCCTCCAATTCGAATACCATTTTTTGGAATTTCATGTGGTTTTGGAATAAAACTGGCTTTCTCTCTTGAGGATCCAGCAAGAGGCTATTACGCATCTTCCTTTCTAGAGTAATTGAGCAATATGCCGACTTGATAATCCCGATGACGAGAAAATGAAATGGTCATAATTTAAACATTATTGTGCTTGCAGTCGCAGTTGCAATAAACGTAAACTATCACGTTTTTATACAGTAAAAACGAGAAATGGAAGGATTTAATTTTTGAAAGATTTTCCAAAATTGAGCATTCTGTCTGAAAGTGCTTCTGAGCCGTTCATTGAAGGTCATACGCAATAGCAATAAAGCATAAAACATTCTGGAACCAGCCTTTCTAAATTCCATTCAATTCCTTCCGGGTTACACAATTTTTCGTGTAGGGACTCCACTGCTGTACTTGTGTCGAGTGATAGTGATGGGAAAGACTATGTCTGGGTGCAATGCAGTCGGAAATAAATTATTGCCACTTTGAAAATTCATNAGGGACTCCACTGCTGTACTTGTGTCGAGTGATAGTGATGGGAAAGGCTATGTCTGGGTGCAATGCAGTCGGAAATAAATTATTGCCACTTTGAAAATTCATCTTGTAATTCCATTATTTCCAGGAAGAAATACGTTGTAAATACTTAAGTAGTTTTTTGTTTGAGAATCTGCATCCGCAACAGCACACTCGTTGTGTAAGTTACTCGTAAATGTGTAATACTATTCTTTCACAAAGCGTATTAACGTACTTTGCGTATGTGTGAGCAAGTAGATTTTACATGGTTGAATTGCAGACAAAGCAAACGCTCTCATAAGAAGGAAGGATTTTGTTAGATAGGATAATAAATTCATTTCTACTAGTACTGGATGCTGGATAAAATTACTTGGTGTGCTTTACTTTACCTTTCTATTCTTTTCATAACTGTAGTGGAAGGATGGGATGAGCGGGTAAAGAGAGAAAGGGTGAGTGGATGAGTGAGCAAATCCAGTCAACAATCGCAGTAGTAGTAACAAACATTTTAGCTGTGTGTTGAGGAGATGGCTATGAGTTTAAAAAGGAACTCAACCGCAACATTACTTGCGTTGCGTTAGCTTTAGTAGCTGCTTCGTTTTTTTGTTTGGCACTTTTGGTTTAGCAAACTTCAAGGAAGGTTTTGGCGAGAATCTGTTTCCGCTGCTGCTGCTGCTGGAGAGAAAAGTTGGTAACTGGAAAATAAATGTTTGCTCATTTATCCTACGCGCAGCAGAATCACATTACAGTGCAGTGGATTACCTCAAGACTTCTGCAAAACTGCTGCTGGTGGTGCTGCTTCAGCATGAATATGTAATTTTGTTGGAAGAAGAAGAAGAAGAAGTTGCTCATTTATCCTACGCACAGCAGCAGAATCACATTACAGTGCAGTGGATTACCTCAAGACTTCTGCAAAACTGCTGCTGGTGGTGCTGCTTCAGCATGAATATGTAATTTTGTTGGAAGAAGAAGAAGAAGAAGGAATTGAAAATACGTATGTAAATATTACAGAGGAGACCTTTAGAATTTCTTTTCACTGCTATTCCATAAAAGTTTTATCATTTTAATGGTATTAACGGCAATGGCCCTTAACGGAATGCGTGCGTGTGACTTGACTTAGCTTTGGAGGTTTTTGGTATTGCTACTTGCTACTTCGTGAATATTTTTTAAAAGTTTTATCATTTTAATGGTATTAACGGCAATGGCCCTTAACGGAATGCGTGCGTGTGACTTGACTTAGCTTTGGAGGTTTTTGGTATTGCTACTTGCTACTTCGTGGATATTTTCTTTCTGTGATTCAAAAGAGCCGGCTGGATGTGGCGGCATTAGCAAATACACAGCATTTATAGTAGTGGTGTGGTGGTGTGGTTTCAAACGTCAAGTCACTCTTTTTGAGTTACGTATAATTCGATTAGATGAGTTCCATTCCCAAATTTATTTCTCTCTGTTATTGTGGTTGATGATGGAAAACGCAATGATGATATTTGCACATAAAAACTATTTTGTTTAAAAAGGTAGTTTTGTGTGAATGTTTCTGCTACATGGTTGAAACTAGCTTGAGGTCGTCAGTTTAGTTAGTTAAATACGAAGTACTCATAGATTTATACCATTCTTATTGTTATAGTTTGGTTGACAAAATCTTTTTAAGATATTCATTAATAGTAATTACATGTACCAATAGTAGTGGAATTGTTTTTTGTAATGTCCAAACAGAATTTATTACTGTAGTATTCTGTAGTGGATAAAGCTTAGGTAATAAATCAAAACTAAAAGTAACTGTCATTTCCAATGCAAGACTAAAAGTTCCGTTAATCACTAAATATAATTTTAATTTTAGAGGATAAATCAAAATAAATGCAAATCTGTAACCATAAAGAAGGAATCTACCAGCTGTGAGTTACCGAAATTAAAAAGATCGATTGTCAGTGAAACATGATTCAGAAATGTTTTGTTATTTCATTCATGATCAGCAATAACTTAATTTTGGGACTTATTTAACGAAAATTAAGATTGGTTCTTTACAATCATTAGGCTGCTGGTTAGGTGGTAAGGTTTTCCTGTTTAAAGTAACCTTTAAAATGTATAACAGTTTTACTCACCTTTAAAACACATGCTTTGGTGTTTTCTTTCATTATATTGACTATCATGAAAAAAGGTACCTTTTGTAGCAATAACTTTCAAATAGCAATCATTTCTTCTCTTTCTTATTCCCACCCATGCCACTCATCTCTCTTCTCTAGACTCTTTCATGACTTCCTTTCTTCTTTTCTCCTACTGCCATCAAAAAATCGTAAAAATCAGAAACCAAGTGCAGCTGCAAGACTTTTACTTCTCCAGTAACGTTTTATTACCTTTTGCATATCATTTTCTCTCCCTAACAGTAAAACAGCGGAGCTACAGCAAGCAACGCAGCAGCATAGCAGTCAGTCAAGTGGTGACTGGTGAGCTGTAAAAGTCTTCTCGGACATAAAAAAAAATTCTAGAAAAGGAACACACTTCAATTTTTATAGCTTTTCAAAGCTTATAGATTTAATATATTATGCAAGCGAAAAAAGCGATTCGACCGGCATTAGTAATAATAAATTTTATGTGCCTGGATAATGGAGATTAGTCTCCTAATAACATTTTTTGTAGACCATAATGTTACACCAACAAAATCTAATTTATGGCATAAATATTTTTGTACGCTCGTTTTGTCCACCGCTTCATAAATAAACTTTATTTACTGGCACACTCACGTTTGTCATGCTTTTTTATAACGTCGCAGTCGCAACCAACTATAGTACCAGTAGAGACGTATACCAACCAATCCAACAGTTGGTAAAGCTCATTCCACATTCTCGATTTTCGATCATAATATGAAGCCAAACGAAGCTGAAATAATGTGGATATTGCCATTTTATTATTATGAACATTACACGACTATTGTAGTAAATGCAGATATCAAACAACGAAAAAGGTTTAATAATGCTTCTACTACTTAATTTTAATGTGGACATGAAACTTTCCTTCTTTTTTCGTTACTTTTGAATAAGCCCCTGGCTTGTGCGTACGTACTTTTTACGCACATTAATTTTTCTCATCTAATCCAACAATAACAAACGCGCTTGAGCTGAACAAAAAAGACCAATCTAAATCCGATTTGCTTCGTGCTTTGTCCAGGACTCTTTCATACTAGAGTAGCAAATGAACTGTTTTTGTGGGCTGTGAGAAGGGTTCGATTGTTGCTTGGCTGTTCTTTTGTACAATAAATTTCCAGAGAGAAATAATCCAAGGTTAAAGATTAAAACGCAAACTGCCTGTGCGTATGCATTCGAATATGATTGTGTGTGATTCATCTTCCTGCTGTTGCTGCTTCTATGATCGTATTATCATAATATAAGAACGTCAAGTAATCCAAGTGGGATCAGAAACGTTAGTCGAAGTCGAACGAAATGGTAAAGTATAATGTTTACAACGGAAGAATCTAAAGTTAGTTTTCCACTGCATCAATCAAAACAGTAATAATAATGATTATGATTATGTACCAGCCGCAACGCAGAAACAGCAGCAGCAACAATACACAGTTGGCTGTTTTGTTTGTTCCATAATAATCTCTTTTTGTTCACACTTCAGATGTCAAACAAAACGAATTACTTTTATTAAAGTTGAGTGTAGAAGATTATGTGTTTGTAATGTAAAATGTAAATAACGAGAGGATGAATTGGATTGGTTTTACTTCTGAAAGTTTTATTTTACTCTCATTTCTGATTTAGATGACAAACAAAGATAAAGTGCAAATAAAGCTGACGTTTCCAAGTGCAATCGTAGAGTTAAGAGTAAAAGAGAGGAGACTAGGAAAATAAAGTGGGGCATGAAAAAGTTCAAACAATGATTTGATTTAAATATCAAGTATTAGTAATCGTAGGTAGTAATAGTAGAATCTAAGTTGCTTGGAGTAATAAGTTTGCACTGATGAAAGAAAATCCTGCCTAGTTCAAAATGAGAATGAACGGCTTCATTACAATGAATTCGTGAAGTAGATATTGCCCTATTAGATTACAATGTACCGTTTTACTTTCATGTATTTTGCTGCAAACTATCTTACCATATCTATTTAGTGCTATTGCCAAGTAGTTTATAAAGAAAATTTTTCATTTTAAAATCTCTCTCTCTTTCTATTCTCGTAAGTAATAAAATATCTTCATTGTCAACATTCCCATATGAGTAGCCTTTCAAGGACAACAATGTGAGAGGAGATCATGTTCTACTTTCCACGAGTCGTTCGCTCCAATTTCCTACGTGGAAAGAAAGCAAAAAAGAAGGAAAGTAAAGGATTATAACAAGCAAGTATTTTAAGCAGAAGAGTGATTATTTAAATACTTGGTAGTAAGATAGCTCCAGGATATTCTGGAAGTTATTAAAGCACAGCTAAAGGCCAAGGCCACGCAGCCGCCGCCACCAATACCACTGCTTCCCTAAGAACACTGTGTTGTCTAAATACGTACTTAAATGTAGAGAAACCGCGGAGGAATTTCGCTCGTATTAATAGACATATTAATTATAAAAAACACGACGAAGCAGTAGTAGCAACACAATTGCTTGCATTTGACCGCGTATAACTCTCAGCCAGCCACTCATCGTCAGCTCGAGCCGCGCTGGACAAGGGAAGAAGTGTCACCGGAAAAACCTCAGAAGAGAAAAGGGTTTACAGCAAGACAGACGTTAGTCATGATTGATAATGTAAAATACTTACATTTACATGCATAGGTCTGTAGCATCTGCTGCGATGCAAATTTGGTAGTGTAAAACCTTGCAGCCATGCCCAATGCCCGATGCAAATGAATGTTTGTTATCAGGACTAATCCCTTCTGACAACGGACGAAAACATATTGTAACATTGTAAGTGTCCATATGTCACTGCTGCGCTAATGCAATCTACGCCGCATTGCAATTTTATATTTTACGCTATAGCATCAGAAAATTATTCACGATGATATTAGCATGAAAAGACGAAGGTTCTATTTCCTCCTACTTTTACAGGGATTTACTTTTTCGAAGGAATTAATTTTTTCGTTTTGGTAAGTTTTTGAAAGTAATGTTCCTGTGTTTCGCTGCGTTTAATATGTTGATATTGATAATCCGCTTTCTGTCCGCACCACATGTTTTTGTTTTATAGTAAAATTCATTCTGGGTATTATCTTGCTTTATTCCGTGTTGAGTTCTAAAGAGAGAAAGAGGTGAGGTTTTTTTGTAAATCTCATAATCATTTTATTATGTCTAAATACCTTCCATGGAAATATAAACAATGCTGCTTTCTTCCGTTCTTTCCTTTGCTTCCTCCTACAGATTTACATAATAAGCTTGGTAAAAAGAAGGAATGGCTAAAAACCGAGTTAGTTTGTTTGCACAACCTTCACACTAGCTGAGAAGAAAGGACCTCAGCTTTACTTTTCTCCAGGCAGGCTGGGCAGATAGATCTTTCTATACATAAATGAATACTATTGCGTCAGGGAATAGAAAGATTTATGAAGAAAGGAACAATCCAAATATTGAGAAAATAGAATGAATATTTGTGGAGCTGCGGAACTGTTTTTTTCTTGTTTGTTCGTGTAAAGAAAAAGGAAACGGTTGTTGCAATTCCTACGAGATCCGTCAGTAAGACGCAGACTACGACCACGTTGGCGGCATTAGCATTTCACTAGCTAAACTTGGATAGTTGAATTATTTTTGTCGGATGATGTACCTGAAACGGTAGCCGTGGATGATGAAAGGAAATAAATATTGTTTTCGAAGTTGCATCCTGCTGAAAGAATACGTTATGCAAAGGCAAAGCTATGTTACTGTCACTTGGTAAGGAGGTTGGAGAAGCAATGGAACTATACTTGATGGGATTAAAAACCTATGCATTTGAAATCTTGCTTGCTAAATATGTAGTGAAAAAGAAGAAGTGGATGCTACTGGAATAAAAATTGTTTTAACAAACGCAATATTTTTCTGAACAGTTATAAAATGTACAACGCTATAAACTGACTGAAAAAAAATAATTGGTTTTACTATTGCTAGTTTTTGCTGACGTCTGACTCAAATAACTAATATACTCACTTGCCGCGAGTAAACTTACCGCAGTACAATTTTTATTTTTAATAATTTCGTAAATTCGTAATCATCAAAAGAAAGTAAAAGTCAGTAATACTAATACAGATAAAATAGTATCGAGTCATTGTCAAATCTAATAGAACATTTCTCAGTACAATACAAACATACACCCAAGTGAACATATATTATCCCACTCATTTAACGAGAAACATTCAGTACAAGAGTCTTACAAAATTTTATCACAAAGAACTTTCCAAGAGCTTCCATTCTATTTCTCATCCTTCCAGATTTATTCCAGCAGCAGCATTGTTAATTTACTGAAATTCCCATTCAAAAACGTTGTAAAGAGAAATCCACTGGAAATGGCAGTCAACAACTCCTTTCGGAGTGAGTTAGGGCGAGTGAATCACCGACTCACTCACTAGCTTACTTACTTATTTTCGTATTGTGAAAGGACGATGACTTCATAATCCCCTCCTTAATATGAGATGAGATACAGAAGCTAGCGAGCGGAGGGAGACTTCACTCAAGACGACACAAGGAAAATGCTAAGCACCGATGATTTGGACTTTGGAGTAAGAAGGGTGCATTCTCCTCTTCATTGTGCAATGCAACAACAACGAACCGGAGAGAATGACATTATTGCTGCAGAGTAGAAGCGGAGGACAGTCACTCCAAAAGAATTCTGCTTACAACACAACATAACAGATTCAACTTCAACAATGGAATTGGTACTTGCCTCTACTGCATTTTCATTTGCCTTGCATCACAACAGAACAAAAGGGAAGAAGACAGTTTTTTTTCTTCTTTTGCTGAAACTTTATTTTTCATTACAATGATCATCTCATCACGAACGAGGAGAGGAACCATCTCTTTAATCAGGCAAGGCTTTGACTTTGTAAGTCATTTTTTTTCCTTCCTTTCGTTGTTGTTGGACTGCGTACGTACGTCCCCTTCTCGGCTGTTTATTTGTGCCCTCTTTTCATATTCTCTTCAATTCTAATCCATATCCAATCGAAAAGGAAAAAAATCCACGAGGAAGAAAGTCCCATTTTTTCTGTTTAAAAAGAAAATCTTTCTTTCTCAGTCAGTATGACTGCTCCTGTTCCGTTGCTACTTCCTAAAGAAAAGGAAAGTAGACTTACTATTTTTAGATTGTAATCATTCACTAACTCATTCATACGTCCATTTCCTTCACTTATTATTATCTATCAAATTGATTGATTGAGCGATTCTTTTTGACTGAAATGAAATAAACTTTTTTTTTTCATTTTTCCTACTGTTATCAATGCTACAACAAGGAGACGAGGGCTAACAATGAAACTTTTACTTTCTATGGATGAATTGAAGGGTGGATTGGATTAGATACGGTCCCCAAGTTTGGTTTTACTTCATGGCACAGCAGTCTACAAATCTACATGACAGGGTTTGAATTTCTAATAGCATTTCTACTGATTTTGAGAAGCTAAATTACAATTACAATTTCCATTCTAAATTGGAGAGGAAAACAGGATAGTGAAAGAAATTGCTGTAGATATGGTGGCGTCATTTGCCACTGATACATCACCAAAATGTCAATCTTTATAAAACTAGATAAATTCTTTTGACATGTGATAATTCTGAATGTAAGTTAAACTCATTCCAAATACAAAAATAGGAATGATGGGGTAAAACGGAGCCCAGAGTTTTTAATATTGCTAAAGAAAACCAATAGGGCCCACAAACCGTCGAAATCATTACAAAATTAAATATTTTTGTAATGATGGAGATTCTTCTTGAAGACGGAGAAGGAAACAAAAATATGTGGGTTTAACATAACATTGATTTGAAGTGTCATGGCCAATGAAACGTGAAAAAGTAATTTATTTTTTTACTAAAATCCAGTTTAATTGTTGATTAAACAAATTTCTTCGTCACGTTATGTCACCCTTGCCACCACGCCATTTGGAAATGTAGAATAAATTAATAGGGAGAAGAGTAGGAAAGGAGCTTTTCTTGGCTTACACATGATTCGTTTTAAATTTATCATTCTCCATATTTCTGAATATTTCATGATTTCACGCAATAATAGACACGACACGTACCTAAATGCGGACACAAAACGACCCGCCAAGAGGGAAAGAGGAAAATATGTTCTTTTCCTAAAAATTCTCATTAAACTTCAACCTCCAGAAATGTTTATAAAATATAAAATGTTATAAAACAAAATTGGTTTTGCCTTACTTACTCGGCCCACGCACATTGATAGCTATCGTCAGTCATTCTCATTATCATCAAGGGTAATATAAACAGATTGCAATTTATTTCGTAGCCCACACTCTCTCCTCTCGTTTTTCTCGGCTTCTATTTCTCTCTCTCTCTCTCTCTCTTTAATCAAATGTCTGTCACTGCCTCAGGAAAACAAATTACGCTTAAAAGTTCGCTGATAAAATATAAACCACTAAATTAAAGTAAAAAAGGGATCTGATATTGCTCTTCTTCATTTTTACACGTTTACAATTTGAAATCCACCCCAATTTATCGTGTAATATTATCCAAAATTAACGTAAATGTAAAAGCAAAATAACTTTTTGGAATTTTAAAATCATATAAAGTTAAGGGTAACTACCCTATAAAGCGTTTTAAAAAGCAATTTATAAAATTTTAGTTTTATCTAAACTGTAAACTAGCTGCGATATCAATGTTGTAGCTTCCTCAATATTTCTCCTTCCTAAATGAATCAATGTGTATGTATGCGTGCGAAGATAAAGCGAGAGAGAAGAAAAAATGGAACAGGGCTTTTACCCTTACCCTTCCGCTATGACTCAACAAGGACGAATGAGTGAAGAATGAAGAAAATGGAAATTATGGCAACGATGGTGAG